>JAOEHY010052618.1:0-13792 GCA_025447955.1 Psilopsiagon aurifrons
GAGCCCGGGGCCGCCCGCGCCGCCTCCGGCACGGCTGCCAGGCGGGAGCCGGCGTGGCATGGCCGGGGCAGGCTGGGGCGCTCCACGGCAGCGCGTCGTACCGGGGCGGCTCGCTTCAGAGCAACGCGTCGGCCCTAAAATAATGCCCCAGTAAGTGAGAGCTGAGGCGGTGCAGGAAAAGTAGCTCTTGTGGGGCCTGGTGTGCTTGTGGGTCTGCCACAGCCCCGCGGTCAGAGCTTCGCGCCCTGTCACTTTGCTGGCTCGGCCACTAGCCATCACCTTCAAAGTATGAGGGAATTTACAGTGCAGTTTCTCCCCTAGAAGTCTAAAGCCTGTTCAGAAGCTCATGACTCACAAGGCTTCTCAGCAATTAAAACATCCTCCAAAGTATGCAGTTAGCTGTTGTGGCATGAAGTTAGGAAGAAAGATTTCAGACCATGACTTCTCATGTCAGGGTTTACCTGTGCCAAGCCAAGGAGCTGGGGTGTCATGCTCCCATACGGAAAAATGAACCACATCCTGGTCTGGGGACAGTGATACTATGTCATAATGCAGTAGAGATTGCATAGGGAAGAAAATCTTGTCCTCTAGTGTTTCCAAGGGTAGCTTACCTCCTTCAAGCCAGAAAACAAGGACAAAGTTACACCGTAATTTGGTGGGAAAGGAAGATTGGATGGAAGCTGAATTCTCTCCAGTCAGTACCTCCTCACGGCACCAGTGCCTCCTACAGTCTGATGTGGCTCATCTAGGGGAACATGCTTGGCTGTTCTCATCCCTCTCTGCTATTGTCAAGGGGCTTTTGAGTCTCCTTTCAGGGCTACAGTTTTTCCCTGGGAGTTTTTCTAGCCTTGGACATCAAGCCTACATTACTCTGCCAAGTCCTAAGTGCATTGCCAGTTGGCAGCCTTGCACGTCCAGCCATCCATCGTAGGTGTGCAGAGCCACCTCTTGCTGTAAGACACGGGTAGGCTAACTCTGCTCATTTAGGGCTGACCTGGACATAACCATTCCACTTTCTGAGAGACAGCAGGCAGGCTGCCTTAGCCTAGCCATGCCACGCAGTCCTGACTTGCTGTGAATCTTGCCTCTCCTCTCTCATGTTTCATCCCTTTCTCTTGTGTTAGTTCCCAACTGAACAGTGACAATACTGACAAGTGAATCAAAGCACTGACACAAAGCCAGGCCATCACACAGATAATCTAAATTATGCAGAGTTTGTGTCTTCTTGTCTTCCTCAATCCAGGGAACTGAACCTCCGGTAAGGCACAAAGGACACTAGAATTTACCTTTAATTTGGAAATATGAAACTACATCTCTACAATGTTTCCTGGGAGAACAGGTTTCTTCACAGTCTGTCTAGAAGTTTATAGTGCAACAGTACCCATGAACATCAGCGACACCAAGGTACACCTGGCTTGAAGTACACTTTGGCTGTCTTGGCCAAGCACAAAGCTATGCAAGACAATGGCATCAGAGGGTGGCCATAAGCAGTTGAATGATCAACTATTTGATGCATCCTTTCTCCCACTTTTCCCTCAACCATTCTAACCCTTCATCAGGGAACAAGCCATCCTAGAAGCAAGCAGAGGCAGCTTCCCAACACCATTAAGCAGCCTTGCCTACCTGTCTCCTACACCTAGCACATGAGGCTAGTTCTTGTTCTAGAAAACGGATCTGAGATCCTGAAATCTCCAAAATAGGCACAGTTTACCACTAGTCCCAGCTCAAAAAAGAGAAGAGAGCAATGGCAACTACACAGTAGTAGAGAGGAACGTTCCTCCTGTCAAGCTGATGCAGGAGCACTGGTCACTTCTATTTTCTTGCCTGTGGGTAAGGCCAAACAGCCTGCTATTGGTAAAAGGGTGGCAAGCATATTCAAGATTGAGAAGGGAGTCTGACAGTGATCGAATGGACAATTCTAGAACTAGAAGGGAAAGACTATGAGCTGGACAGGAAGTCTCAGATGCCTTCTCAGAAATAATATGAACATGCAAAAAGTCTGTAAAGGAGAGACAGGAGCTGATGAGGATGATGACTGAGACCTACAAGAAAGCAAGTATGCAGTGATAGCACTTACAGCTACAGCTGCGACCTCTTCCTTCTGCTTTGAATCAAATAATGCATAAGCTTATTGCTTTCAAATCAGCAAGCACATATATATAAGCAGAAAGTACCTAGGTACTTTGCATAAAGCATTCTGCCAGTGCATTCCTCCAATTTTGGCCTTCCTGGTTCCCACGGGCAAATGAACAAGCCATAGCAGGCACTGATTCCATCTCATCTTCCTACTCCCAGGCTTCAGCCATCTGCTCTCCCTTACACTCACAAATTTAGTGCACAATACAGCAGTAAAATGAGATCCTGATACAGAGGCTGTTTTCAGACTCAACTCTATGAAGCCTCCTTCCTGGCAGTCAAACTATGATGAAAGCAGTGATGACTTAGGCTACTTCATGAATAAAGGTATGAGATGCATTGAAGACCATCTAGTAACAAGGACAGAATAGTAAATCCATTGATTTTGTCACACCAGAAGAATTGTGCTGCCCACCTCCAAGCTAAAACTATGAAAACAACTCTGCTTGAAGGGCTGAAGATGGCAATGTTCCACCAATAACCCTATGCAATGGAGGAGGGTGAGAGCTGAGCAAAACTTACTGTGACATTCGCTACATCCACCACCTGAAAGCAGTGTGCATTGGGCATTTTGTAAAGCAACAGGCAGGTGACACATTCCACATCACAGTGCTAGCTTTCAGCTTTTATGCCCTGATAGGCAATGGAAAAGCCGGAGTTATGCGGTGATCTAACTTGCCAGATAATGGATGAGGTTGTTTACAGATACCCAAGAACATCACAGTTACCATTCTGAAGTTCTCATTCTGCTGATATTCTTCTCATCTTTGCTGCATAATTCATGCCACTAGGCATTGTATCACTCACATCCAGATACTTTGTGGAGTGGAAACTCTTCTTCTGCAATTCATGCAGTTTCATGAAATCTGAAAAATTATTTAGAAATTGGGCAAATCCTCTAATGTAACTCCTTTCGTATATGCTCCCTCTCTTCCTGTATGCAGTCTATAATGAGTAGACAATGCTATTTCCAGACAGAATCTACATGAAACTCTACTGCAAATTTGGATAATGAAGAGCTACTTGGAAGACGTCTGCAGCATGGCCTGAAAGTGGCATCCAGGAAGTGAAAAGGAAAAGATTATGAAGTACCCTGGTAATAGCAGGTTAGGAGTGTCCTTTTGGCAGCAACACTGGGTTTTTGGAAAGAGAGATCTAATTTTGGGAAAAGAAGCCAAAAGAAAAAGAAGCCAAGTCCTTAGAAATGTTGCTCCTAAACATTCCTAGAATTCAGCTGGTCTGGCATCTGATGAAGCACTGGAGAAATGTAAAGCACTTTAAGGTACTAGGCAGCAAGCCGGTGAATTAGCTGGCACAAACACTGTATTGTATACTTACGTTAATTTAACAGAAATTTAGCCATGTGATCACTACTGAACCAAATTTATACTGTCAGATCTTCTGTGAATGTACAGACACAAGCTTAATGAATATCCAACCACAATCTTAGCTGTCATGACCCACAGCAAAAATATGGCTTGGTGGAAAGAAGAAACTTTACTGAAATTGTCATAGGCTCTATGGAGGTCTTTTGTGCTCCTGAAGCAGCAACACACCAACACAGACTTTGAGATAAATTAGCCACGGTCTAGGGGAAATGATGACAAAGGATTGTTGTAATGTTGCCAGATCACAGCTGCCAATGAAGTTTTCCAAACTAGGAAATGGAGGAAGGAAATCTAAAATAGATGGAATTACAAAGATTATTTTACAATTAACTAGAAAATCAACTAGCAACTTACAGTAACTATGAAATGCGAGCAGGCCAACCGGGACACTTAAAAGATCAGGCTTCAAAAAACATTTCAAAATAGAGGATAAACATGTGAACCACCAAAGTGTTAATGATAACACTCGCTGGCTAAGATACACCATCTGAACTAGGCTGAAATGGGTCTGTAGAATTAGAACAGTAAGTTCTCAGTAAACATGCAAGTTAATGAGACAAAGGTCCACTAAATTTCATTGTGATTAGTAATTATGCAATCAGTGTCACGAACATATTTTGCAAATACTTTGGGAAATCCCCTCTAAAAATGTGGTCTGTGTGAACCACCACTTGTATAACCTTAACAAATTGTTTTTCCTTTGGGGCAGAAACCATAATAACAGCTGCATGATTGTGGTTGCCTTCTTGCAAAGAAAAGATGAGAAACAGTGTGAACTGCTTCTTAAGCAACTGCAATTCATAGTCATATCTGCAGCCATAAACTTACCAGCAACTAACACTACAATATTCATCTGAAAATTGCTGCCACTCAGGAAAAACACATCTCATGTCACCCTCTCTCTGTGTTCAGAGAAATTTCAGCATTCAGTCTGAAACTACCCCTGAACATGAGTCAGAGCACTCAACTGTTATGGTCCTCATAGACTTGAACTAAAAATGAATCCCTGCTCATTTTCCAAGTGAACATCTGATAGAAGCCACCATATCTAACAGACAAACCCGGCACAAAATGCAAGCCAGTAGATTTGATGAATGTTAGAGCAGAAGAAAATGTGAGAGAAGGAAATGAAAATAAGACCCCAATGGATTTTTTTGGGGGAACACTACTACATCTAACTAAGAAGCAGCAAGGAGCTAAAAGAAATTTTTTTCTGGTAAGGAGCTGGGAATTAATCTGATCTGAAATGGATTATATGCAGTTTTGCAGTACTCAGTAAATGACTGAAATTTAAGGGTAACCATCCATTTAAAAGGCTAGGCATTATTTACCAAGAAAGAAGAGAACAAAGAGAGAAGATATTTCATGCATCACTGAGGAGGTGTATCAAAAGACATAATTCTGCCAGTCAGTCCCTGGAAATCACTACTTCATCACATAAAATGTGGCAGCATCTCTGTATGAACTAGAGAGAATTAAATCAAATTGCTGGAAAAGAATCTGATCTGTTATCACTTCAAGTGATACTCTGGTTTCTGTAGCACATTCAACCATGCTTTTCATTTTGGATCTTAGGCCATGAGTATTGACAAATGAACTAGAAATGACTGCTCTTTCAGCTGGCCAAGATCTGTGTCAACGTAATGCTAGGGTTAGAGCTTGTGCACATCAGCTGGATGTTTGCTGCAGTATGTCAAACCTATTGAACAGGAGCTGTAAACACTACAAGTGGTTTGGTATAAGAAAAATATTAGGATTTACAGAACTTGATAACACTGTCAGGTAAGAAAAAAAATATTGTAGCACTCAGCTCACACTTCACAGCTTACAAATTTCATAATGCAAAATTTGTGTGCAAAACCACTGCACAGATTCAGTGTTAAAGGGTGTGAATCTACATTTTCAGCATTTAAATGGGTTCTTGTGGTTACTTTGTATTAAGCTACTAAGGTCAAAATTGGACATAGATGTTGTCTCTAAAACTGGAGGCAATTACTGAAAAAGCCAGTGCCATATTATGGCAGAAGTCCAATTCCTTCCAAGAGAAACTACTGAGGGAGTCAGACTCTTCTCAGTGGCACCCAGTGACAGGGGAAGAGCACAGCGTACAAACTGAAATACGTGACATTCCAGCTGAACATAAAAAAACATTTCTTCGCTGTGATGGTGGTTAAACACTGGCAGAGGTTGCCCAGGAAAGGCTGTGGTGTCTCCACCCTTAGAGACATTCAAAACCCAAATGGACATAGTCTTGCTGGACAACCTGCTCTTGCTGACCCTGCTTTAACAAGAAGAGTGGGCTAGATGATCTTGAGAGGTCCTTTCCAACCTCAACCATGCTGTGGTTCTATGGTACTTTGCCACTCCAGAGGGAATCCAGGAATAGGTATGTCTACAGAGCACTTTATAACTTCAACAGGAGAAAAATTATTTGGGATGGGTGATATTAAAAAAAATTAAAAAGAGAGAGTAAGACACCTAGAAATATCTGTGCAGGAAGACACTATATATACACACACTATTTGGTGTTAATATATTTTGTCTGCTAAATATTTGGGGAGGGGACCAACAATGCAACATTATAGGATTCCTAGGACTCAGAGATAGGATCTGCAAAATCCTGTGAGACAGCCATAGATCATGACTGATTATCTCCCAGCACAACTAACCTCTAATTGGGGAAAGATAGATACAGTCTAGAATACCGTCTTTTAATAAGTGACAACTTCCAATTTACAGTATTATCTTTTTGCACCCTGTCAGCAAGATGGGAAAGTTGTTACAGAGAATTTTATGAGATGGTTTATATTGCACTGAAACTGCTAAAATTGCTACCCCTTATTTGATAAAAATGTACAAGACAAGAAACTCTACATCTAAACTAGATTTTTCACCTAAACAAGGGCACATGCTATTAGTGAAAAGACAGATGCACAGAATAGTAGGGATTTTCTAGATACCGTTCTATGAAACTGTGTGCCTGATAGAGATGCAAACACCAGAGAAATTGCTTAGTTCTACTGTGTTCAGGGAAACTGTATATTACTCAATACATTAACAGAACACTATTTGAGCCTTGTTTGTTTAACCTGACTTTATCCTCAGTGTTCTCCTCTGATAATTTGCCATATCCTATATTCTTGCTAGCCATGTGGCCAAACTAGAGACAATGAGGTTAGGAAAACAACAAAAGCAGCTTGTCTTAATTTGTATTCTTTGGATTGTTCCTCACTGATTTCTCTGACTTCAAATGTAGTTCAATTAACTGTGGTTGAAACAGTGCCTAGTGATTTAGATTTAATGATCTAGCCCTAAATCATTATTCTACTGTTGTAAGATCAATAGAAAAGTTTTGATTTTTTCCTAACAAAAAACTGTTCTAGTCTCCAAAATGCAGATATTTTAGGATGGTATCAATGGCAATACTGCTTGATAAATTACCAATCTGTTATGGCTGAGTTCTTTCTGGATGATCTCTCACAAACTTCCCTATTTTGTAAATTTTTGTTGTAGACAGTTCCAGAAGACTTCCATCAGTTGTGGACTTGGTGCACATCATGACAGATTATACTGTAGTTTAGCAAGACAGTCATTGATAGAAATAAGTTCAAATTCTAGTTAGAATTTTCAAAAAGTCTCAGAATCCCCAAATTGCTATATCAAGCAGTAATAGCTGAATTCAAGAGCTCCAGATTTATTTTTTATTAAAAAGACTTATATTTTCCTGCCCTTCAGGATCCCTAAAAAGTCTTGTGCTTAACAAAACAGAGGGAACATTGAAGGGATTCATAACATTTGATGCAAAATATACTGTAGTATGTTCTCTCTGCAGTTTGGCTTCTAGTAGGTTTCCAATTTTGCTGCATATATTCTTGTATTATACTGTGGTTATTAATACATCTTTAATCCATATTCTTTTACAGCTGGAAACCTTTTTTGAGTTGGGAGCACATATACCATACAACACTACTGCCTGCAGGAGCTTGATCCTGCATGTACCTCTCTGCAGCCTGCATTGATGGCTCTAGGTCTCAGGTTACATACATGAAGAGGACAAAGTGTCTAGTCTCACCCTTTTCTCCTGAGAACGCATGGCAATGATGTAGAAGGGCAGTTCACAACATACACTCCCTAAATAAGTGTTGTCTGTCTCCTCAAAGGAAAAGGCAGGAAACCAGATGGAAGCATCTTGGAGATGCAAATTTTATCTACATGCTGTCAGTTGAACCACTCTGTACATGAGGAGCTTTTCAGCAGTTAGCTTAACTACACTGTCAGGAACATGAAAATATTTTAGCAATTACAGACCATTAGCAATGCTGTGCAATTAGGCTGTGACTGACTTTGCTTTTCCTCGAAAGGAAGCTGGTTTAATTTTTTATTTATTCTGGCTTTCCATATTCATTCAATTAATGCTTCATAATAACTTGATGTTCCAGTTTTAATACTAAACTCAACTGTCCTAATGAGAGACTAACTCCACCCAGAGCAATGATTCCAAAATATTACTGCCACTTTATCTTCTCTCTTACTTACTTGCTGCATGTAGGTACTTCCCTGGCTGTCACTTCAGTGACCAATCAATTTAAGCTTCCAACTTCGAGGTCCTAGATACTTCATTCCTGATGACATTTATGAAATTGAGGTTTTCTGAGCATCATCATGAATCTGATTTCAGCCCCTACCGTCATTAAAATAGCAGGGACTGTTATTCAGTCACAGATCCTACAGACATGAGGAGAAGATGTTATCCAGTTGGCCAGGAAAAACTGTCCAGACGCCCTTTCAAGACACCTTTAAGTCCCTCTGTAACAATTTATGAAGACTGCAGTATTTAACTAAATAAAGTTAAATATGTTTGAAAATGTACTTTAAGTTATTACATTAATAGGTGGTAATACAAAATGCTTAAAATGGTACAAGTACTTCACTCAGGGCAGAAAATGTTTGAGTAGAAAACAATCTACCAGCAATGTAGCATAGTGACTATATGCTTAGTATTACTGGCTAAATCCTCTCTTCCCTTAAAACACTAATGCTCATAAAACTAATGATAACAGCCATGTTAGGTTGTAAAAACTATTTCTGTATTCCCATCTTATTTTCATTTTGAAAGGACCCTGAAAAAGATCACTATTTTCTTTTTGTAAGAAGAAAAGCGCATAGCTTTGCACCTTTTCCTTTGTAAGAAATGCGTTTAGTTTCCTTTAGTCAACTTAGTCAGTCTGCTGATGCAAGACTTTGCAAGGTAGATGCTCATTAAGAATATTAATAAACCTGGGACCTCCTGCAGAATTACAAGAACTATCTCACAGCTCCATCTGTGCCTTTTTTTACTGTCTTGTTTTTCCCTTTCATGAACACAAAACACAGCCCCTAGGCCCTCAGGTGTATGTAGCATCAGTAGAAAACCACCCCTTCACAAGGAAGAAGAAGTTTAAGTCTGTTTTGATAACAGACTTAATACCAGGTTCAGATAAAGCATGAATTTAGGAGATATTGTCAGGACACCAAATCAATGAAAAGTCCAGGGTGTCCTGTCAATTTCTAATAAAAGCCCTTAACAAGTGAAGAACAATAAGGTGTTATTCTTAAACTACCAACAAACTTCTGCACATGCATTATTTAATGAAAACTTTGCCAAATCTTGTTTAAGCCATAGACTGATTGATGTAAAATCAATGGCTGAATTAATTTCTGATCTAACTCAACTAAGTCAGATGAATTGCATTATGTGAATTCAAACTGAATGACTTCAGATGACTGATGTTTAGTTGGTCACGTACTGCCCTTTTAAGCGTATCAATAAGTTACTAATGACATGAAAAATACAATTTGGAAAGTGCAGACATGATGAGTGAATACCTTCTCTCCCTGCCAGGGACACCGGACAATTTCTGTTCTACTGTTTCAACTTTCTGCCTGCTCCTTCTCCAAGTTCTTTCTCAACACCTTTACAGGGAAGGCCGGACAAGACAGAAGCCGCGCCCTGAGCTCGTTGTAAGGCAAAATGCTCCCAGCAGCAAGATCCGTCTCACAGGAGCAAGCCAGTGCGCCCTGTTCTGCCCAGGAGAGGGCACTCTTACATCTGGCCTCACAACCGGACGTGGACATGTATAGGAGGAACAGGAAAGGTAAGATGACAACTCATACTCGGTCAACTTGCACAACCAGTTTAGTTATTTTTATGATAAAGCTAATCTTCGGCATGAGTTGAGTCATCCAGACGCTGCCATAACAGGAACACAAGATGACAGGCAATAAACGTGCAGCCTAAATATTTTGTAGTCTCTGAAATGTGCTAAATGATATGAAGATAAAAAAGAAAACTTCTGGCATGTAGGCCCCTCTGTTAAATGCTGGAATGACAGAAAGAGGTGTACCGTTGGTTGAAAAAGAGGATTCAGGTTAAAAATAACCTGGTTTATGAGTATTATTTGTTGCTGACTTTTTAAATAAAGTATTATTAAAAATGAGCATATGAACATTTAAATGCAAAGTGCATACCAGCTAATACTAATACAGCCTGCAAAGTAAATCCTCATGTGGATGCCTCATGAAATAAACAAAATAAGAATCAAAAATATGTTATGGGTTAACCCCCTGAAATCAATATACAGATCTCCTGAGATAGCTCTCCTCTCCAACATGAAAGCCTCCAGCAACAATGAAAGATCTTGTTATGAGCCTTGTTATGCAAGGGACAAAGCAGCAAAACAGGATCAGAATGTTGCATGCTGGAAAGTTATAGTTTCAAAAATGGCATTTTCTCCTAATCACAGGGAGCAATTTCAACAATTCCAAATTCCCTCTAATTCTAATAGAAACATATCCTATTGATATGAACAGCATAAAATTGGGAAAATATGTAAATGAGAAAAAGATCATGAAGAATCATAACAGAAATATAATCATACTTTGTGCTGTCATAAGCATCCTCGGGGCCCCAAGCAGTGTACTGGGGTTGGGGGGCACCTCTAATCTCAGACAGATAAACCATGCATATGGTGACTGTACTATATGGACAGTGAGTCCAACATGCACAATTTGTGCACGAACAAGAGCTACTTTTCCATTAGAATAAAGAGAACTTTCCTACATACAGGTTGCAGAACAGATAATATATCCCATATTGCATGGGAGATGATACATTATTTAGGATTTTTGGTTATCCTAGCTTCAGCTAATGAATATTTGCAACCTTTCTATATTGAGAGCTTGGGCTGAAGTCCTACAGTCACTGATATTACTTTACAGGCACTAGTCCTATAAAATTTCCTCCTGCAGTAATCTTACATAGTTTGAACTTCATTATTAATTTGATTTGCTTTTTGAAGTAACAGACAGCGTATTTCCTGCTCCCACTTCCCAAAGTGAATTTCAAAGCAGCATGCCAAATTTCAAAGCAGCATGCCAAATACACTAAACAATGCGTGTATAGCCAGAATTGTATCTCCCACGCTACTAGTTATGATGAACACCAACGGACAAAAGTATAGAACAATTTGCAGCCAGTTTGTGAAAGCTGCTATTGAAAGAACTGCTTGTTAGAAGGCTAAATTTGTGATGGAATCAATGAAAGAACTATCTCCTGAAATAAAATATACTACAAAATTCTGTAATTCAAGAAGTGAGCTGACTATGCTCAAAGGACTACAGTTTTACATTTTGTGTATGGATTTTTCTAAGGGTGAAAGACTAATGAGAGCTTAATTCAGAGAATAGACACAGGACTATGATAAAATGCACCCCCCTCAACCCCTATTCAAAGACAGCTAGACTATGGCCCAGTACTGGCCTAAAACCCTGCAGAGTCTTCTGTAAAATACTAAACTCTGGTAAAGCATAAACCAGCATAGGAGATATACAAGGATAATACCAGCACGATGATTACATAAGGTACTGATTTTTATGCAGTGTTTTCATCCTGGCAAAACTCACCACTGCTCTGTACTATCCCCCAAAAGCCTTTCTGTATCTATCTTTTACCAAAGATAAAATTAATACAATACACAGTGAATATGACATATCTGTGAGATAAGTGAAAGATGCCTATTTGAGGACAAGAGAAAGGAGTGTGGTGCACTAAGGAAAAGAGATACAGTAATTCATATTAATTTGATTTGCTTTTTGTAGTAACAGACTCTGACATTTGTAATCCAAATGAGCACATGAAAATGAACCTAGATACAAACCAGGCAAAATCACTGCCCTTTACTGTGGTAGTTACTAGATGTCTACAACCTAAAACATACAAGCACACTCAACACGAACACAAAGGATTCTGACGCTTGATAAAGGTCATGTTTTCTACTCCATTCAGAGCATAATCTAAATATTAGAAGCTCAGCTTCTTTCACTGAGCTGTCTGAAAAGAGAAGAGGCATTTAACCCAGAGATTTTATGTAATACCTTTATAATTTTTGTCTATAGTTCTCAATAGGAGCTCATCACACCATGAACCTAACTTCCATCTATGAGCTCTGAGAGGCAGAGAAGTTCTTACCTTCACTTTACAAATAAGAGCCTAAGGACCAGGGAGGGCATAGAGAATCCAAGGCCTACCTCCTCAAAAGAAACTTCAGATTTATCAGTGGGATTTAGACATCTAAATTATTCTAAAGATGAAGGCCCAAGATCACACTACAAGACATTAAAAAAAAAAAATCAGGCCTAATGCAAAATGGTCCTTCTCAAAAAAGTACTGAAAACCGCAGCTGAAAAATGACACTGTGTACTGCATTAAAAACAAGTATTGGTCTGAAGGCAGCCTAATTCGATGAACAGATGCCCATGGTACAACAATTTTGTAGGACTTTTTCCAGCCAAACCACAGAGGAGGAGCAAACACACAGTAAAAGGACTATATACATTTGTATATAGTTGACAGATATTTTATTTTTATCAGCTGGGCCTTTCTATGCTGTTTACATAATAGTCAAAATGTCGTGTATACTAATGGAGATAAATAAGCAGCATTTGCAGATGACAGTCATACCAGAAGCAGATGTTTATTGAGATAAATGTCCATCTTGTACATTGTCCTCCTACACTGCACCATTAAGAGGCACTACAAATTCTATAGACCCTAATGTCTTGAAAGCCTCTAGTTCCTGAATAAACAACAGTTGTAAATGCAATCTCATGCTCCCCTCTGAAAATCTGCCTACAGTTTTCCATACCATACCGTATTTTGTGCACCTCAGGCTAGCAGGGATGGTTACTGGTCCTCTAATTCAGTTTTCTAAACAGAGCAACATCTGCGGATTGCCATTTGCTTCTGCAATAAAACGTAACAATTAGACAGGACTGACATTCACCTTTTACTCTACTTCTTAAAACTTGTAACAGAATCCATAAAAACTTCTTATGCTGCCTCCTTAGAGGTGTCTGCTTATGGGTCTGCCGGGCCTGTATGCTCTCCCCGTCCCGTGTGAGGAGGCAGCCGCGACTCCAAGAGAAAGGCGAGGGCAGGAGGAGGGCGAGGAGCCGGGCCAGAAGAGATGCGTGAGAAGCTGCAGTTTTCTCCAGTGAGCGCAAAAAAATGGATGAGTACTGCTGCCTGGGCAGGTTGGGCGGTCTCAAGGCATGTAAAACTCCCCTGGTTATTTTTGCTCAGGGCTTCAGCAGGAGACATGACAGCTGTTCCCTGAGCCAGCTGTTTCCTCAGGGACACCTCAGACTTCTCCCTTGCTACCTCAGGACCCCCTCCCGACCCGACCCAGCCCAGCCGTCGGCTCAGCCCTCCCGAAGGCACCGCTTCACCCCTTTCCCGGTCCGTTTCCTCAGGGCTCCTCGCCGCTGCGCGCTGGGCCACAGTGGCGGGCGGGCCGTGCTGCCCGCGGCGGGAGCCATGACAACGCAACCACCTTAGCTCTGCCCCGGGGCTCTCCGCCGCCAGCGGCGGTAGGGCTCTACCTGCAGACTTCTCTCCTCACGCTTTTACCGGGCGCCGCCAGGGAACCCCCCCCCCCCGGCCCGTGACACGGCGAGCGGCGGCAGGAAGGCGGGCGTCTGCCGGGGCAGGCAGCGAGCGGCGCGAAACCCCCACACCTGCTAAGGAGGAGGAGGCAGCATTCTACCCTCAGGGGAAGCAGAGGGCGGCAGGCCAAGCGCGCCTGCAGCCGCCCCACCGGCCAGCGCTCTGCCCCCACCGTCGGGGAGCTCCGGTGCCCACTCCGCGCCGCGCCGCGCCGCGCACACGGCAGCCCCTCCTGAGCGGCGGCGGCCGAGCCGCCTGCCGTAGCGCGCATGCTCGGCGCGGGCGC
>JAOEHY010052619.1:0-14078 GCA_025447955.1 Psilopsiagon aurifrons
GTGGGTGGTGCGGGGGGGTGCGCGGTGTCCAGTATCAGAGGGCAGTTCCCAGCGCGCATCCGCGCCGTCCATCGGGGATGCAACGTTGTTCCCGTGTGGAATTTTAAAGTGGGACTTGTTTTTGGGCGACGTGCCTACTCCTATTGCTGGAAACATGTGAATAACAACGCTGTGGCTGCACTCAATGGTCTGACCTCATTCACTCGAGAGATGCTCTAAATTATACATCATCTCGCTGTAAAGCTGTGATGGGAGAGCACTGGGGGGTGGCTCCAGCAGGGATTTTCCTCGTGTGATGCTCCTGGATGGTTCTGCCACAGCGCCGGGGTCTGCTCCAAGCAGCATCACTTGCCATGAGGCCTTCTGTGCCTCCAAGCATCACCCACCTCAAAGCGTCGCTGCATCCACTGCTCCCATCCTCCCTCCCTGGGGATGCTTTGGATTAGAGGCTGAGCCGGGCACAGCCTGGCACGGGCCCACAGGCAGCAGAACTCATGGAACTGGGAGTCTGTGCTGGGATCTGTGGGGAGTTTTAGGGGGGAATGGCTTGAGGCTGGAGCCCTGCACCTCCACCGTGTAGCATCACCCTTCCCAGGGCCGCAACTTCACGTCTTCCCATAGGAAGATGGCTGTAGCTTAATGCCTTCTTCTTACCTTCTGCCTCTGGGGGAAGTCTGACACTGATGCTGTTCTCTGTGCTTGGATACAGAACCTTAGTGTCTACAGCCATTGCTCATGGTGCTACCCACAGATGTCCCAGTTTCATCCCTGTGCTGTGCTGTGGCACACGGCAGTCCCATAGCTGCCTCTCTGGTTCTCCTGTGCGTAACGTCAGGCCTTGGCTCCTGCAGGGAAAGACAAAGAAGACGTGGTTGTCCCGACGTCAGGCGGGAGGTATGATGTGCACCTCAAGAAGCGGCAGTGCGTCGCAGTGTACTGGGAGGAGGAGGTGTCCGAGGTGCGCCGCTGCACGTGGTTTTACAAGGGAGACAAGGACAATAAGTATATTCCCTACTCGGAGACCTTCAGTGAAGAACTGGAGGTAAAAAAGCCTCTCCTCATAGCATCCGTCTTATCATCAAGTCAGAATGGTTTGGGTTGGTCATCCAGTGCCATCGGCAGGGACACGTCACACTAGACCAGGCTGCCCAAGGCTCTGTACTGCCAGGGATGGAGCGTTCATCACTTCTCTGGGCACCCTGTGCCAGCGCCTCAGCACCCTCACAGTAAAGTACTTTATCTCCATCCTGAACTTCCCCTGCTTCAGTTTGAGCCCATCACCCCTTGTCCTATCCAGTCCCTGACAAAGGATCCCTCCCCAGCGTCCTTATAGCCCCCTTCAGCCACTGGAAGCTGTCCCAGTGCTGGCCCTGATGTCCCAAACTCCCCACGGGGTGACTGGCACCACAGTGACGCCTGAGGACATGAACTTGAAAGAGGCTTTGGCACAGCCTTTCCGCAGCCGATTAATGCAACTGCCACCAGCTCCCTCCCAGGCTGCTGCTCCCCTTCCCCTGCCCTCCGCAGCCAGGACACATCCTCCTGCTACACATTCCATGCTTGCAGCCTCCCTGCAGCAGCTTTGCTCCGGGTGGTCCTGCCCCTGCCTGCCCTGGCTCCACACTGAGAGAATCATCCTCGCCGCAATCACAGCCAAGCCAAGGGAGTTGGGGATGTGGGAAAGAGAAACCCACTGAGCACAGTGTGGGTTTGGAGACTTTGGAAAGATACAGCTACATATGTATATGCATTTCAGATGCATACACACATCTCATATATATATATATATATACACATCATATATATATACATCTCTACATATGTGTAGGTATAAAAATACACATCTTTGCAATAACGTCTATTCTGATGGACCAAACAATGCAAATCTAAATGGATTTGGAAGTCTGATCTATGTGATATATATATACATCTCATATATATATACACACACATTGTGTATATATCCGTCTCTACATGTGTATAGGAACAAAAATACACATCTTTGCAATAATGTCTATTCTGATGGACCAAACAACACAAATTGAAATGGATTTGGAAGTCTGATCTATGTGATATATATACATCTCATACATATATACACATCTCAGATATAGATATACACACACATCATATGTATGTACGCACACATCATATATGTATACTCTCTACATATGGACCCAAGAACGCAAATCTAAATGGATCTGGAAGTCTGCTGCTGCTGTTGGCTTCTTGGAAGCTCTCTTGCAGGTGATTCTCAGATGACCCTGCTTCTGATTTCTCTGCCTCTTTCGCAATGTGTGTTGATAAGAAATACCATGAAATGGGTGGGGAGTATCCCAAGTGGTGGAATATTCATGGGAATACTTTCAGCTGACTCATAGGTGTTCTTTTCCTTAGGAAGCTTACATGGCTGCTGTGACCCAGGATGAGTGGAAGAAGAAACTGGAGTCCCCTAGCAGGGAAATCATTATCCTGCACAACCCAAAGGTGAGGAGGTGCCTGGTGACCATTGATCACAGCATGGTTTGGGTTGGAGGGGACCTTAAAGCTCCTCCAGTTCCAAACCTTCCACTGGACCAAGTTGCTCCAGCTTGGCCTTGACTCTGTGTGGACCAGCAGGGACATCCCTGTTGCTCTCCCATGCCGGCTTTTTGCTGTGGCTTTAAGCTGCTGCTTTTCCCCATCTCTGCTGAGCAACCAGTTCTGCCCCATCATTGCCTTCCCCTGCCCGTGTCAGAGCCAGCAGAGTCTGCTTCACCCCGTGTCACCTACCAGAGCATCCCCTCTGCTCAGCCGTGGGCAGCTCAGTGACAGGCTCTTGTTTCCAAGCTGATGGTGCACTACCACCCCGCTGCCAGCTCCGACGACTGGGGCTCAACACCGACAGAGCAAGGTCGACCTCGGACTGTGAAGAGAGGAGTGGAAAACATCGCTGCTGAGATCCCCAATGGTGAGCTCACTTCTCCCTCCCTCCCATCCAAAGCCTTTTTGGCACAAGCTCCCATGATGCAGGATGGTTTTCAGGAAGCTTCCTAGCACCGGAGCCTGCAGTGTAACTGATGTGCAGAGGCAGCAGACACACAGGGAGATGGGGTTGTGAGTCCAGCTCTGGCACACAGAGAATGGGCTCTGGAAAGCAGAGCAATGCCTGGAATTGCCTGAGGTCTTGGAGTGTGTCTGTAAAGGAGGGGGGTTTCTTTCCATGGAGGGGCACAGGGGTGATCTACTTTCTGGGGCCAATGCTCTCCCTATCTTGGGAGCTGTGTCAGCTCTGTCCCATCCCAGCTGCCCCTGAGCTCCCACTCAGGCATCAGGATGCATTCCCAAGGGGAGGACAAGCAGTTATTCCAGTCTAACCCCTTCATTTCCATGCAGGCATGCCATCAGGGAAGGAGGGTTGCAAACTAAAGCGTGTGGGAGATAGGAAACCAGACAGAACTCCACCTGAGTCGCTGCTGAGCTGGGTTAGGTGGCACAGGGCAGATGGTCCCAGCCCTCTCCATGCACTGGGTGGGAATGAGCTGTGACAGAAGGGATGAGCCACCTCACCTTCCTCTACTGTCCTGTTTGTCCCAGGGTGAATGGAGCAGGATAAATAGTTCAGGGATGGGAGCAAACGTGCTCCAGGGAGACCTTAGAGCAGCTCCGGTGCCTAAAGGGGCTACGGGAAACAGGGAGAGGGGCTTTGGACAGGGGATGTAAGGACAGGACAAGGGGAATTGCTCTTCTCTCCCCAGGGGAGCCGCTGCAGATCGATCACTTGGTGTTTGTGGTGCACGGGATCGGGCCAGCCTGCGACATCCGCTTCAGGAGCATCGTCCAGTGCGGTAGGTGCAGAGCCGGATGGGTGCGTGTCCCCTGCGCCTCTCTGGGTGCAGCCACTGAGCCCTTACCTGTGTGGACAATGCAGAACGCTCAGGGTGCATTCACAGCACCCTGGTACTCAGCTGAATGGGCTGGCTGCAGTGGGGAGCACCAAGAAGGGCCCTTGGGCTCGCATCCTGCTCCGAGCATCCTCTGCTGTTCAGTACTGGAGTTGGGCGCTAAACCAAGTAACTCTGGTCTGACCTGTTCATTATTGGAGCGCTTCAGTCCTGCAGGAGAGGTGATCCTGAAACTGCCTGGAAGCCTGGCATGATTTAACTTGCAAGGATCAAAGGAGCTGAGATGTTCAGTCTCTGGCTCCTATAAAACACACTTCTGCTCTGACACCATCTATTCTGTATGTTCATCCATGAATCCATTTGCAAGACCGCATGGAAGGAAGGAAATCAGTGTTTCTCTCTCAGAACTGAGTCATTCCAAGTTCATTTCCCCCCCCACTTAGGGTTCCCTTTCTAACACACGCACCCTCCCAACAGCTTCCTTGGGTTTAAACTCTTAAGGGTACCTTCCTTCTCCTGCTGTGGTGCTAAAGCCTTGCCCACGTGGAAGGGAGGCTTGTTCCAGATGGGACAGCAAAATCCGGTAACCACACATGGAAGGACATGGAGCCTTCCCTCAGTTAAAGACTGAAGGTCTTAGGGCAGCAGATTAAAGACCCTGTGGGGGGGGGAGGGCGGATTTCCCTTGGTAATGATCTTTCCTTCCATCGTATTAAGCCCCGTGGATGTGGCTCATCCCGGGGCCTTCCCTGGGTGAGAGTTGGTGCTCTTTTGCAGTGAATGACTTCAGGAGCGTTTCCCTGAGCATGCTGCAGGCGCACTTCAAGAGAGCCCAGGAGCAGCAGCACATCGGGCGCGTGGAGTTCCTGCCTGTTAACTGGCACAGCTCCCTGCACTCCACCGGGGTGGATGTGTAAGTGTCCCAGCGTCGCCTCCTCCATCCTGGGAATGGCAGAGCGCACAAACAGCCTCCTCCTCGCCTTATTCCTGGGGTTGCTGAAGGGGAAGCTGTGAGCGCAGGGCTGCGGGATGCTCGCATCTGGATTACAACAGTCAGAGAATGGACCAGGTTGGGAAAGAGCTTTAAGATTGGGGAGGGACTCTTCATTAGGGACTGCAGTGAGAGGATATGGGGTAATGGGTTCAAACTGAAACAGGGAAAGTTTAGATTGGATATGAGGAAGAAGTTCTTTGCTGTGAGGGTGCTGAGGCACTGGAATGGGTTGCCCAGGGAAGCTGTGAATGCTCCATCGCTGGAGGTGTTCAAGGACAGAGCCTTGGGTGGTTACGGTTTAGTGGGAGGTGTCCCTGCCCATGGCAGGGGGTTGGAACTGGATGAGCTTAAGGTCCTTTCCAACCCTCACTATGCTATGATTCCATGACTGAGTCCAATTGTTACCCCAGCACTGCCAAAGCCACCACTGACCCATGGCACTGAGGGCCTCCTCTATACAGTGTGTGCACACTCGCAGGGACGGTGACTGCAGCACTGCCCTGGGCAGTTCCAATGCTGAGCACCCTTTGGGCAGGAATTGTTCCTCAGCTCCATCTGACCCTGCCCTGGTGCAGCTGAGGCCGTTTCCTCCCGTCCCATCCCTTGTTCCTTGGGAGCAGAGCGCAGCCCCATCCTCCCTCCATCCTCCTCTCAGACAGTGATCAGGTCCCCCCCGAGCCTTCTCCAGACCAAACCCCCCATGTCCCTGAGCCGTTCCCCATCACACTGTGCTCCAGGCCCTGCCCTTTGAGATGATGACAATCCCTTTCTGAGCTTACACTTTGCTTCAGGACCGCGGTGGCCTCATTGGCATCCCTGACTGCTGCTCCCTCTTCCTCCCCGCAGCGACCTGGAGAGAATCACTCTGCCGAGCATCAATCGCCTGCGCCACTTCATCAACGACACCATCCTGGACGTTTTCTTCTACAACAGCTCCACCTATTGCCAGACCATCGTGGACACGGTGGCATCCGAAATGAACCGCCTCTACCAGCTCTTCCTGCAGAGGAACCCGCTCTTCAAAGGGGGGGTCTCCATTGCAGGGCACAGCTTGGGTAAGGGGTTTCACCCCAGGGAACTGCTCGGGACACCAAGGATGGGGGCTTTTCCCTGCCCAGGTGCTGATGCTCTGCCTGGGCCTGGTTTCCAGGGTCCCTCATTCTGTTTGATCTCCTGACGAACCAGAAGGCTGCTCCCGAGGAGGATGAGCACAAAGAGGTACGAGTGCAGCATCACCCAACCAAGCTCCTGCTGGGAAGGGGAGACAGTCCAAAAGGCAGAGGAGAAGGTAAAGGAGCAACAAACGTGATCTCTGATGGCTCTGTTCACAGGGGGCCAGGACAGCAGCAAGCAACAGGAGTGTGGAGGATGTAAAGGAAATCCTGAAGGAGCTGGAGCTGTGGGAATACTGTGAGGTTTTTGAGAAGGAGAAGATGGATGGGGAGGCACTGGTAAGGAGCAGTCCTCTTCTGATGCCTCTCGGGTTTCCTCTTTGCTTTTCTCCCCACTCTCACCCATTGCACATCTTCCTGGTACCAAGTACGCGGGGAGTGCAGCAGGAACAGCACACACCACCCTGCTCCTGTACTCTGGGTTCCTTGTTTTCCAGTTCTTGTGCACAGAGGCAAACCTGAAAGAAATGGGAATTCCCTTAGGACCAAGAGTGAAGATACTTCATTACATCAGCTCCAAGAGGGGGACGCAGGTTTGTGTTCTGCATGGCTTGTGTTCATCGGGGTCCAGGCATCCCAGCTTCCCCATCCCTGGCCACCCCTGCTCTCATGGTTGGCTGTGGTGACATTGTTCCTCCTGTGTGTTACACTGGTGTTGCTGCTGCAGGATCACGTTATCCTGTGGTCTGCGAGGGTGATAACAGAGCAGGAGGACTCAGTAATGGTGGTAGAGGATGGAGCTGGAGCAGGATGCTGCCCTGGGATGCTGCCTCGTGTTCCTGCCCATGGGCTCACTGCAGGAGCTACACTTGTGGGTTTCTCATTTGTGTTGCTGCAGGACCAGAGCGCAGCAGCTCCCCAGCACAAGGAGTGCAGGTCCCCATCGCAGCACAGCCCAGACCACACAGATGATGGCAGGAATTGCCAATACCGGGACATTGGCTTAGGACAGGTACCTCAGCCCCGTGCTCTAACTGCAACAACGAGGTGCCTGTAACACCAGCGTGGAGCTCATCTCATGAAACACCCCCACATCTCCACCTCTCCTTAGGTGTCAGCAAACTACCCTCAGCTGAACTACAAACCCAGCATCTTCTTTGCTTTTGGGTCACCCATCGGGATGTTCCTGACGGTGCGAGGAGTGAAGCGCATCAACCCGAACTACAGCCTGCCCACTTGCAAAGGCTTCTTCAACATCTTCCACCCTGTAGGTATAAGAACCAGAGCTTCCCAGGGTGAGACACGTGTGAGCACCACTCACTGTCCTCCTCCTCGTACAGTTTGACCCGGTGGCGTACAGGATAGAGCCCATGATCGTCCCGGATGTGGAGTTTGAGCCCATGCTGCTGCCCCACCACAAGGGCAGGAAGAGGATGCACTTAGGTAGGGTGAAGGAGAACCCTTCTCCCCCTGTGCTGGTAACAGCCCCAGCCTGACCCCATCCCCTCCTGCCCTTCAGAGCTGAAGGAAGGGCTGACTCGCATGAGCGTGGACCTGAAGAACAACCTCCTGGGGTCCCTGCGGGTGGCCTGGCAGTCCTTCACCCGCGGCCCGCTGCCGGCGTTGGAGGCAGCGAGCACTGAAGGTGAAGCAGAGGCAGAGACCGGCACGGAGAAGCAGCCAGGTGGGTATTGGGGTGCTGTGATCCACCCATGGAGGGATGCGGTGCTGTGATCCTCCATGGAGGGATGCAGTGCTGTGATCCACCCATGGAGGGATGCAGTGCTGTGATCCACCCATGGAGGGATGCAGTGCTGTGATCCACCCATGGAGGGATGCAGTGCTGTGATCTGCCCATGGAGGGATGCAGTGCTGTGATCCTCCATGGAGGGATGCAGTGCTGTGATCCACCCATGGAGGGATGCAGTGCTGTGATCCTCCATGGAGGGATGCAGTGCTGTGATCTGCCCGTGGAGCAGGGTGCTGGGGCCCTGGGGCTCAACCACGTTGCTCTTTGTTTCCTTCAGACACAAAGGCAGAGGAGCCCCCCCCAGCAGTGAAGGAAGAGGCCTCCCCCATTAACGTGGGGAGGCTGAACGGAGGGAATCGCATAGACTACGTGCTGCAGGAGAAGCCGATAGAGAGCTTCAATGAGTATCTGTTTGCACTGCAGGGGCACCTCTGCTATTGGTAAGGCTCAAGGTTCAGATTCCGTGCTGCTGGAAGCAGTGCCTTCCCTTTAAAGCCAACGTGGTAAGAAAAGCCTTAACTGAGTCATCAGGATGCACTCCTGCCTGTATCAGACATAGACAGTGGGTAGGGGTAGAGGCAGACCTGTTCTTGCCCATTCCTTACGTGTGCTGAGCGCTACCCCATAACCACCACAGCCATCCTGACAGTGCAGAGGGAAGCATCCCCTTCTAATTCCCATCTCCTCCTCATCCAGGGAGTCGGAGGACACCGTTCTGCTGGTCCTGAAGGAGATCTACCAGACCCAAGGCATTACACTGGATCAGCCTTTGCCAGGGAGCCAGTGACCCCCCTTGTGCTGTCGTGGCCACTCCACGTAAGTCACCTCACCTACACTAGGGATTTCCTAGGACACCTCAGAGGACATTGGTGTTTGAGGGAATGATGTTCCTTATTTACAGGCAGGAGGTTGGGTGTCAGCGCGTTTGGCTCCTCTTATCCTGCACATATAAGCACTATTGGACAAGAAGACCCAATAAATCACTGCTGCGGAAGATAAGGGCAGCAGCAACTGCATTCCCATGGGTTCAATCCATGAGGACACGACCTGTGGACTGAATACACGTGGCCTGTGCTCCACACCTCCCATGCTGTTCCTTACGTTCTCTTGCTGGTAGTCGCTGGGTGCATTGGTCTGCCCTCGAGCAGCCATTCCCATGTTCTCCTTTTGCCTTCTTAGATCCGATTCGGTCACCAGGAGGGGTCCGGATGTCTCCTCTGCCTTCCTCCCTCCTCTGCTGCTGTGTCCCGCATGCTGCTTCCCAAATACTCGCTGCTCCCTGGAGATCAGGAGGGTTTTCCTCCATTTAGGGTAAGGGCAGAGGGATAAAACCATCAAAGGAAACCACTTCTGCTCTCCCCCAGCACCTGAACTGTGATTCCCTGTGGCAAGAGGTACTCTTACCCCACACCTCCTGCGTTACCACATTAACTCCCGTAGCAGCAAAGCAGAGCAGGGCTCGGGGCTAGGAACCAGCGTAGTGAGGAACCTCATAGCTTACGGCCTGGAGGAACCAAAGCCTTAACACTGCGCAGCGTGGAGAGCACTGCAGCAGCCTTGTCCAGCCACCAGCGCTGGCTCCCCCCTGCCACAACAGCACCAGGCCTGAGGACCGGGGGCTTTGGGAGGTGAAGCAGCTGCCATAGAGCGAGCAGGATTGTGTCCACCGGCCACTGTCATCCCCTTGAACTGCTGCTGCCTGGTCCCAGTGCCACCAGCACAGGCTGGGATGTGCTGGCTCTGCTCTAAGGGGGGCACGGAGCCTCTGATGATCCCTCCTATGATCACAGCATCCCTGGACCGAGCCTGCAGTGATGCGTCAGGGCCTTTGGAAGAACCAAACCACTTCCCCTCCCACTGATGCTTGCCCTGCATGGGGTACGGAGCCTTCATCCACCGCCTGTCTGATGTTCATCCTCCCTTGTACCACGTTATTTGCACTATTGGAAAGGGTTTGTTTGCAGCCTCCTCCCCTCCCAAAGGCACAGGAGCTGTTCTTTACCTGACCGCAGACAAGCTGCTCAGTCGGGTGCCTGATGAGAGGAGGGGAGGGAGGCTCGCAGGGGACACCAATGATCGGCTTTTTAAGTTATGCACTTTGTTAACAGGAAATTAAATACATTTTAAATGTTATTTAATGTCTTTTCCAGTAAAAGCCAAACTAAATAAGGAGCTGCCTGTGGTGTGTGCACGGCCGGGGGGGAGAAGGAAGGGGTTGGAGAATCCATATAGGCACAACGTCAGGGGGGAGCCAAGCTGCTTCTGGAAGCACTGTTGCTACTGGGGTGGCGTTCCCATCACTGCCATCCTGAGCCTCACGTGCTGCAGCCCCACCTTTGCTTTTGGGCAAAGCCATGCGTGTCTATGGAGGAGACCAGTGCCATGCCACGACTTACAGCAGGGCCCGAGCAGACAACCCATGGTGCAGGGGCTGCTTTCAGACATCCTCTGCTGCCTCTCCTCTCTTTACAACCACAGTAAAGCTGCAAGGCAAGAGGTAGAAAACGAACTCCTAAGACACAGCAACAAACCCAAGCGATGGAAGAATGCTTTTAAGTAGCACAGCCCATGTAAAAAAGTTAAACTCCTTTATTTGGCACATCAGAAAAGGTCGGGGCCGGCACAATAACGCACATAACACACGCCAGACTCGTCTTCCCTCTCCCCAACTCAAGCCATGGGTAGAGAGACCTCAACCTCACGCTCATTCCTGCCTATGAGCTCAGCTGCCGTTGGAAAGGCACCAAGAGCAGGTCCCGCATTGGCCTTAGGGATACACTTCCCATGGGGAGGGATGGACTGGAGGGAGGTGTCTGATGGTGACAAGAACACCCATGGAATGGGGCACACCAGCTTGTGCCATTCTGCTGCTTGCTTCAGGACCGGTTGTGGCTGTGCTGTGCTGTGCTGCAGGTTTGCACCCTCAGGGCCTCCCTTGGCTGCCTACGAGACGTGGTTGAATGAAGCAGCACAAACCCCTGAGCAGGACACCATCAGCATCAGGTTCATCCTCATCTGATGGAGCCACTTCTCACCATCAACCTCCCCAAAGCCTTCTCCTGCCCCGGCACTGAGGGACCAGCAGGACAGAGCGCATCCCTATATATCCAGGCGGAAGCTGGAAGCTGGAGGCTTCTCTTGGTGTGCTGGCAGCTGCGTGGGTTTGTAGGGATAGGGTTTGTGGCACATGGAGTCCGTCAGGGGAGGGTAATACTGCCTATAGCAGAGGTAGGCAAGCACGAAGCCAATGGCTGAGCCAACCAACACGTCTGTGGGCAAGAGCAGAGGAGGGTTAACTTCCCGTTACCCTCGCAGGCTCCGTGACTGAGCTCTCCGGCTGGAAACCCCCCAAACCCACAGGGGTTTGAGCCCACCATGGGGTCCCCGTGCACTGAGGGTACCCAATTGTGCTCCTGGGGAGACACTGATGCATCGTGAGACCCCACTGGCAGCACTGTGTGCAGCTCTGGGGTCCTCAGCACAAGGACATGGAGCTGCTGGAGCAAGGCCAGAGGAGGATGCTCCTGAGCTGGAGCAGCTCTGGATGGAGCCAGACTGTGACCATTGGGGCTGGAGAAAAGAAGCTGAGGGGAGACCTCAGAGCAGCTTCTGTTGTTTGAAGGGGGTTACAAGGATGCTGGAGAGGGACCTCCATCAGGGACCGGGCGATAGGACATGGGGTGATGGGTTCAGACTGGAACAGGGGAAGCCCAGGTTGGAGATAAAGTTGTTAACCATGAGCAAGGCACTAGAATGGGTTGCCCAAGGAAGTGGCAAATGCCCCATCCCTGTTCAAGGCCAGGTTGGATGCTGCCTGCAGCACCCTGCTCTGGTGGAGGTTGCCCCTGGCAGGGGGTTGGAACTGGATGACTTCCAGCTCCTTTCCAACCCAAGCCATTCTGCGGTGTCAGACCCACCTTGCCAGTGGTGTTTGTAGTCGCAGGTGCGGGACACGGCGATGAGGGTGGCGAGGAAGAGCGGGAGGAGGAAGGCGCAGAGCCGCAGGGCTCTGCCTCCCCGGCCCGGCGTGAAGCAGCGCAGCTTCCCCCCGATGTAGAAGGCAGAGAAAGCGAGACCAGCGAAGGCGACTGGAAGAGCAACGCGTTGCTTCACCCTCTGCCCTGCCGCCACGGAGGGGCTGCCAGAGGATGCCCATCCTGCCCATGGGAAGCACTGGCTTGGGAGGGATGGAGATGCGGCAGCCGATCCTTGGGGAGCATCCCTCATCCCTGGGGTTGCCGACAGCTTCAGATGAAGTTTTCCACCCCATTGCTTTGCAGAGGGAAAGCTGAGCCCCCCCCCCCCCCAGTGCACCCAAATTCACAGGGTGCATAAGGCAAACCCAAGCTCGCCCTCCCCACCATCAGCGGCCGCAGCAGGCAGGGACCATGGAATACTCACAGGAAGCGTGGCCACTGGGGAAGCTTTTGCGGCCCTCAGTCACTGTGCTGGAGTCTCCCGTGCACACCAACTCCACGTTCGCTCGTCCATCCGGGAAGCATCGATAGAAGAAGTCCGGCCGTGGCCTAAGGCAGAGCAGCAAAGCACACAGCTCATGGGTGCGCGGTGCTCAGCAGACCCCCGAGCCCTCCAAGCGCCCACATCCACACACAGTCATTCAGGCTGTGGCTTGGCACAGGCAACCAAGGTGGGGAGATGAAACCATCCCACCCATGCAGTGCCCAGATCCCCACCAGGGTCTGCTCTGATCCTTAATGGTCTTTCCAGCCAGAAAGAACACATTCTGTCCACACTGAGTGTGCCCAACTCCAGCTTCTGGCCCTTGCTGCTCCCATCGTAGCTGTGCCATGCACAGACCCGCCTGCCCTCCCCGCACGGTGCAGCGAGGAAGGAGCCCGTTTCTCACCTCCCCACAACGAGCTTCAGGGCATTGGTAAGAACCCCATTCAGGGCAAGAGCAAGACTGGCAGCTGGGAGAGAGCAGAGAGGTCACATCAGCACCGTTAGCACTGCCATGTGAGGCTGTTTGAGGCAGGACCTTCAGTGTCTGAAGGGGGCTACAGGGATGCTGGGGAGGGCCCCTTCATCAGGGGCTGGGTAGGACATGGGGTGATGGGTTCAAACTGCAACAGGGGAAGTTCAGGTTGGAGATAAAGGAGTTCTTTACTGTGAGGGTGCTGAGGCGCTGGCACAGAGAAGTGGTGAATGCCCCATCCCTGGCAGTACAGAGCCTTAATGTGAGGTGCCCCAGCCCATGGCAGGGGTTGGAATTGGACAACCTTAAACTCCTTTCCACCCCAAACCATTCTGAGGTTCTATGTTGAGGCACAGTCAGTGCTCGAGCTTCATCCAGGGCCACGCAGCTCAGCTTTGACACCCCTGGCACGGCACTTCTGCCCCACAGGAGCCGTCTACGAGCGGCCTGGCCCAGCCAGCATGGGGCTGCAGCTCCGTGGGGCGAGGAGCAGCTCACCAAGGCAGCCTTCCCGTGTGTCCTCCCGGTCGGCGCTCAGGAACAGCCTCGCCAGGAGGATGAGCAGTAAAGGGGACAGAAAGGCGATGAACTGCCACGGAAGGAGATGGCTGTCAGTGCCTGGTAGCAAAGAGTGTCGAAGCGCTCCCGCTAGAACACAACAGCAAAGCCAAGCAGCATCCTGCCCTCTCCCAGCACTGCGTATCCATCAGAACACAAAGCCAGCGCCAGCTCTGTGTCAGCAGCACCTACGCTGCTCGTCAGTGGAAAACAGGAGATGCTGATGTAGAGAAACCCACTTATCACCCAGCAGCTCCCTGGGGACTGCGGGTTTCACCCCAGGGACACCCATAGCGCCTGAAAGCACGACAGGTATTGACAGCACAGGGCTTTAAGCAGTGGCTTTGCTTTACGAGGCGGGGGTTAACCTGGAGGGGGGAGACTGAAATGAGCTCTTAGGCAGAAGCTCTTCCTCGTGGGGGCGATGGGACACTGGGATGGGTTGAATGGAGCTGCGGCTGCCCCATCCCTGGCAGTGTTCGAGGCCAGGTTGGAGCCGGCAGCTCCAGCGGAAGGTGTCCGTGCCCGTGGCAGCGGTTGGAGCTTTAAGGTCCCTTCAACCCAAACGCGGCTGTGCCTCTCTGATGCGGCTGCAGCGCAAACCCGCAGCGCAGGGGCGGAACTCACGAACATGGGCAGCGCGGGCACTCGATCCGCCTCCGTGTAGGGGTTCCGATAGAGCCACATCTCCTCGGGCTGCACCACGCGCTGGAACGGCGGCACGAACTCCATGATGCTGCGGAGGGAAGGGAACGGGAACGGCTCAGGCTGCGGGGCCGGGGCCGGGGCCGGGGCCGCGCTGTGCCCCGCTCGCACTCACACGAAGGCCGCCAACAGCACCGCC
>JAOEHY010052619.1:14503-54678 GCA_025447955.1 Psilopsiagon aurifrons
CCATAGGAACCAAGAGGGAGCCCCGAGGGGAGCGGATCCCATAGGAAGGGAGGGGAACGGTTCCCATAGGAACCAAGAGGAAGCCCCGAGGGGAGTGGATCCCATAGGAACCAAGAGGGAGCCCCGAGGGGAGCGGATCCCATAGGAACCAAGAGGGAGCCCCGAGGGGAGCGGATCCCATAGGAAGGGAGGGGAACGGTTCCCATAGGAACCAAGGGGGAGCCCCGAGGGGAGTGGATCCCATAGGAACCACGCAGGGAGCTCCCTCAGGAGTGGGGTGAACCCACGTTCTTCCTCCCTGCCCCAAGACAAGAGGGAGGGAAAAGCCTTTTTGGTCATTGGAACATTCAGAACGATTTATTGAAGTCAACCTCAAGCAAAAGTTCAGATCAGTGGAATGTCATTTAAAAACCTTTCCAAATGAATCCTCACGGAAGCAAAAACCACATCCGAATTCCAAAGTAGTTGTAAAATAAAAAAAGGCAACATCTCCGGAAATAGAATGTACAAAAATTATATGGTTCCTACCATCACACACATTCAGTAAGAAGCTAGAATATTACAGGCAAGTCTAGGTACGCTATAACTAGGTGACAGTCAGCTACCTATGTACAGGGT
The DNA here is from genome assembly GCA_025447955.1 of Psilopsiagon aurifrons. Classification (NCBI taxonomy): domain Eukaryota; kingdom Metazoa; phylum Chordata; class Aves; order Psittaciformes; family Psittacidae; genus Psilopsiagon; species Psilopsiagon aurifrons. The sequence goes on from JAOEHY010052619.1 coordinate 15,122, forward strand.
TAACCAAGCTTTACAGGTTTCACACTATGCAGAACATAGGCCGAACAACAAAACCCCCCAAATATCGCCTACCTCAAAGTCTATGCGGCAACATCAAGTCATAAAACAGTTAATGCCCCAATGGAACATGGCCAGGGAAAGTGAACGCTACTCCCTTTAGTGTCAAGAGCTTCTAGGCGACTCCCAAGGACTCCTTAAGATACCGGCTTCAGTGAATACGGATGCTTTTGCCATGAAAGACTCGAGTGATTGCCTTAAAAGAACATTTCACAGGATCTACAAGGTTTGGGACAGATAAAAGTCTATGGAGATAACGACTCTACAAAGGGCATCCTCAGCGCTCCGCTCGAGAGCACACGGGGATGGAAACGGGATCTGCACATACCTGCCTTGTGCAAACGGGGTTGGATCCCAACGGCAGCCCCGCGCCCAACACACCCTTGGATTGAGAAGGAAGAGTGACACCAGGAATGAGACAAGATCGGGAACGGTTCCCTATAGCCCGTTGGTAACCGGGAGCCACAACCACAGCAGAGGCGGTGAAGGAGCGAATGGCTTTGGCAAATTCAAACCCCATTTCCCTTTTGGAGTTCATACGAAGCACGCAACGGCTGCTGTGCAGAGCACAGGGGCTCTGCATCCCTCTCCCCATGGGGTAATAAAACCTGAGCTCGACACTCAGGCGTAGAACACAACAGGAACCTCATCTTGTTAGGGTATTGTTTCCCTTCTTTATACTCGGGCCATTGGGAATCCATCCAAAGAGGAGGAGGGCATTGTAAGTGCAAACGGGTTTTTTTTTGCTACACAAAAGCAGGGGAAAGCCAAGGGAAACCCCAAAAGCTGAACGGCATTCACCCCACGCTGCCGCCTCTCGAGCCTGGAAACTGCTCCCTTCCCATGTGCCACGGATTCAGTGTCCAGCGGGAGCAGGAAGGAACTTGAGGGAAGGCAAAAGACGCTTTCAATGGAGGATACAAAAAGAATGCATAAATAAAACAAACAAAACAAAGCTGGAGAAGGAACCGCAGAGCTTCAAGTACATTAAACCCTGAATTCAATGAGGCAGAGGTTTCAGTGTTAAAGTGACTACTTCGTACCCGCGCTGGACACCCCCCCCGCNNNNCCTCCCCACCCAACCCACACAGTTCTGTAAAGGTTCAATATATACAGATTTGATGCTGTTCAGTACGTTCAGGACTTGTGTCTTTCCCATTCTATCCTGAAATGAAAGATACAAAGGGTTTTCTTCAGAAGAGAGGCCAAAATCCAACATTCCGGCCCTACTACTCCATTTCAATAGGTATCTCCAAGACCAGGGTGGTGACCACAGAAGGGAATTTGCCCCCAAAATTGCCTTTAGCTTTATCCTTCCTGAGCTGCAAATGCCTTCGACAGTCTATTGAGAGGACAAGTCTACATAAAGGACCTGAAAGCTACAACTAAATGCTTGCACCATGGATGTAGGGAGTTCAACCAGCATTTGGCCATGGTCTGTGCTGTGCTAAGGTGCAACCTAAAGTAAAAGCCCTGGTAAACAACAAAATCCTGTTCACTTCACACAGCAGCTCTGAGGCTGCACCAAAGGGGAGCACGTGGGTGATGGAGAGGGAGCCCGAGCGTGGTGCTCCCTTGGGAATGGGAGGCAAAGCGTGACGGTGCGTCGTGGTGAAGGAATAACTGAGTCTTCAATGGCAGCTTCAAGCTCTCAACCAAAATCACAGCAGGCCGGTGGATTTCTACCAGGCATCAGCATGAAACAGCCAAATTATCATCACCCAATATTACATCTCCCAGTTGAGGATACAGCTCCCCCTTGATGCCAATTAGAGCATCCACTAAACCTCTTCCTTGTGAAGGAATGCCGTTATCACTATCGAGTTTGCTGAGATGGGGTTAAAATGCGTGTTTGAACATTGTGTTTGGCAAATAGAACAACCCTACAGTTAAGAAGATGCTTCAATGAGGCATTTTCTTATCTCAGAACATTAAAGATTCACCTTCTCATTCAATAAATCCAGTTCAGGCTCTTTGCTCACCAGCTTATAAATCCATCTCCTGTTGCTCCAGGTTTTGGCTATGCTCAATCTTAGTTTTTTGGTGGAAAAAAGAAGCACCTCTAAGAAGTTTGAGGACAAAACGAACCCAGACCTCAAGTGCATGGCACAGGAGCAGCAGCAATCCTCAATCCGCAGCATTTTACATGGTTTTAAGCCTTCTGTGAACCTCTGTGTGGCCTGCGAGGTGAAGGATGGTCCATGGCTCTCATCCCTCTGCTCCCCACTATGTGGAGTGCTCATGAAGGGGGTCCTGGTGCCCTCACACCATTCCCACCATGGACACAGTGAAAACTGCACTCACCCCACAGCCACGCTCTGTATTCCCAAGGGAACATCATCTGAACATGATTCAAGCCTAATAAATAAGCTGAAGTAAACACACTGGGCCTTACTGCAGCAAGAGCTATGTTTGGAGCTGCTGAAAAGGGCAAACACCCCCAGCAAGAGCTTAAAAAGAGACATTTCTCACTGGAAAGGGGAAGGAAAAGAAAGAGCTTTTTTGTCAAGGGTTTTTTGTTGTGTAAAAAGTACCAAAATAGAGCACTGCTTTCAAGCAACATTAGTGTTTCTGACGTTCTCTGTAGTACGGACCACGAGATGAAGTGCTTTGCAGAGCCCAGGAGGCTCTGTACCAGAACTGACCCCCCCAGGTAGACCCCGAGCACCCATGGGTGCTCAGGAGATGAGCTGCTGGCTCAATTAATGGCACTGTAGTGTATTCTGTCAAGTATAATTGCACACAAACAGATTCCAACCCCTAATCTGAGGGCTAAGACACCAGCCAGAGGCAAGGCACCTTCTACCACCTCACATGCACCTCTTCAGCCTTTCATTTGCTTAACTGAGAAGTCACCACGTTCCTGGAGGTTCCCTAAAGACACAGTTCTTAATCCAAAGGCTTCAATCAGCCAAATGCCAGCAACACTTGGTATTCACCCCTTCTCTTCAGGCTTATCTTCAATACCTCATTCTCAAGTACACACGTAAGTGAGCTCTAACTGCACCAAGGCAGGGGAGACACACAGTGCTTGGGTGAAGGGCTCACCAAAGGGGAAAGCAGTTCTCCAGGCTCCTTGCACAGGAAAGAGAAGGGAATAGGTTCTCAAAGGGGTCTACTCCTCCTGGAGCAGCCCCTTCAAAAGCCTCTCTACCAGAGGACATCCAAGAGAGAACTGTTTCAGGAGGCTCAAGTTGGCTGCTGTGAACACAGCCTGTGACCCAGGCGGAAAATACCCTGTTCATTGAAGTGCTGAGATTTTCCTTAGCTCCATTAACAGAGATTAAAGCCAGAAGATCTCTCAGCAAAAATAATACCTAAGCATTCAATCAAAGCAAACACACACATGGGTCTGATGCCTTCAGTGCTCAGATCTCCCTGGATTTGAAGCTAATGGGAGTCTGGGAAGGCAGCAGGAAGGAATCACACGGATGCAACTGCAGGGGAACAAGCACAAACCTGGCAGGTGACAAATACCTATGCACAGAGCAGGTATTTGTCCTCCTCCCTCGACAGAACTCAGTGACAGTACTCCCATGGGCAGGATTAAGACTTCAGATCCCAGCGTGCTGCAGGCTGAGGCTCTCGTGACTAGGAAGAGTTTTCCACGTTAGGCAGGATAACGGAATGACCATTGTGCCATTAAGCTCTTTCTGCATTTCCACCTGCCTGCAAACACCCACTTACAGCTCCAGCAGGGAGCTGCAATTCCTGCCCTCCTTCACCAGTGCCAGATCCGGCACGATGAGCACTTCCAAGAAGTCCCCCACCTCCTTCCTCACCGGAAAAGCTTGACAACAACATTCATAGGTTAACAGGAATATAACCTACCTTCTCCAAACGCCTTATAAAAGTAAACACTGGGATAGAGGCGTGTCAGGGTCACCTGGTCTGAACCCCACATCTGCCCATGTGGCACCTCAGCATTACAGAGTGGGGAGGCTTTGTCCTTGCCATAAACTAGACACGGAAGTGACCTTGGCTTTGCTGCTCTGTTTCGAAAGCCACGATGCCTGAGCAAAGCCAGATCCTCCAAAACCCTTTCGAAGTTAAATAAATAAATATGCTGCTATGATTTGCTTTCTACACTCAAGAGAACAGGTTTGAAACGGAATATTCTTTTCACTGTCAAAAGGTTTCTCCTTTGAAGGCCAAGACGTCTCTGGTTGCCCACAGTAAGAGCTGCTGTAGCACATTCAAGGGTAAAAGAAAGACCAAACAACAAAACCCAACCACCACCGCCTGCTTCTGCTCGCTCAGAGGAAATGGTCCCGATCCCAGTCCGCACACGACGATGCCGAAGACCGAATGTGTCCAGCAGTCTCTTTGAGTTCATCGCCTGCCTGCCCCTCTCTTCTCCCCTTCCCTTGGCTGTTTGTAACCAAATTCACTCCTTTGCTTCTTCAGCGGGGTTCTGTGCTTCCAATTTGCACTTGATCTTGCTCCAGTACTCGGGTGCCACAGGAGACTTGGGGTCGTGCGCGGAGCAGCAGGGGCGGCCGTCCAGCGCCGACGGCACCAGCGCTCCCTGCTCGTGGTCTTTGCAGAAGGAGTGAGGGCAGAACTCGCAGAAGGAAACGGCAGGGCTGCTACAGACGTCGCACTGATGCCACGGACATTCCCACTTTCCTGAGGACGGGAAGGGGAAGGAAGAGAGACAAGACAGGAAGCTGGCGTTAGCGTGTTTAGCACCGGACTTAAGCCCTTACTCCGGGTTGTAACTGTGCAGATGAATGCAAAGGAAGCTCAGGAAAATCAGCTCTTACTGTAGCTGCCACTTTGCTCCTCATGCCATAGAATAGTTATGGTTGGAAAGGACCAGTTCCAACCCCCTGCCATGGGCAGGGACACCTCACACTAAACCATACCACCCAAGGCTCTGTCCAACCCGGCCTTGAACGCCGCCAGCAATGGAGCATCCACAACTTCCCTGGGCAACCCATTCCAGTGCCTCAGCACCCTTACAGTAAAGAACTTCCTCCTCATATCCAATCTAAACTTCCCCTGTTTAAGTCTGAACTCATTACCCCTTGTCCTATCACCACAGTCAACAGACATTGCGCACATCTTAGGCCTCGCTTGGCTCAAAGCATCAAAGTGTGCATAACCAGAGCTCAAAATAAAGAGAGCTCAATCTCCTCTGGCACCAAAACCACCAAATGTCCTTGCAAGGGGAGTTGGGTTTGATTTGTGAGCATCTCTTACCTACGTGAGCAAGTCCAGATCAGTATCTACAAACTAATAGAAGCCTGAGTCCATTAGTTTTGGAAAACAAGGGAGAAATGGCTACAGGAAGAATAAATTGGGTAAAAATATGTCGGAGCACAAAAGCCCCAGATCCCCAAACCATTCAGACATGACTGTATGCTCAACTGTCGGACTGCAGAGGTGCACTAAGCATAGGAAAAGGGGAAATCAAAAGCTTCTTCAGCTTCTCTCGTGGCAGCTGCTTGGATAATTTAAGCCTAGACTAATCTGGACTTCCAATGATTTTCATCAAAGTCTTTGGAATCAGGATGATTAAAGAGATAAAGGCTTTTCCCAAATCCTGCCATGGGATTAAAATGTTGTATTGTTGAATAACCCGAACCCTGGCCACAGAAAACTTTGCCTTAACATGAAGAAATCAAACAGACGGTACGTGCCATCCTTTAGCAGTAGCTAAACTAAACACATTAGAGACCACGAAGTATTACAACACCTCTCTGCCCATCATGTCAGAACACTGCCACCTGATGTATGTCTAAAAATGAGTAGCACTGCAAATAGGCTGCTTTTAACCTAAATGAACGGTGCATTTCAGCTCTGACCCTGCGGGAAGGAAAGCTGAACAGGAAGGCACAGGACTGCTCTTACCAAAAGGGGGTTGAGTCAGGTTAAGGCATAGGAGGTGGTATGCTTTGGGACAGTCCTTTTTGTCACACATGACTAGCTCTCCCCCGTCTCCACACTGGAAGCAGTTGTCTTCATGCATCTGCTTCTGCTCTGTTTTTATTTTCCTCTTTTTCTGCTTTAACTTTGCATTCTTCACCTTCTCTTCGTTTGCTGTTGCAAATGCTGTCTGGCAATTACAAAGATCAGAGCATACAGTCACTTTATAAACCCCCTGCATTACAATTAATCACTCTGATTATTATTTCCAGGAACTCTGCTTAAATTAAATCCACCCCAAATAAGAGTTTAAGCTACAGAAGCCAGAAATGCTCATCCACGCGTATCTGAATTGACACAGCTTGGTACATGAACTCCACCGTTGACACAACAGCACTACTGTGCCTTTAGAGACTGTCAAGGGTGGAAAGTATTGGAATCATAGAACCACAGAATGGTTTGGGCTGGAAAGGACCTTAAGATCATCCAGTTCCAACCCCCTGCCATAGGCAAGGATGCCTCACACTAGATCCTGTCACCCAAGGCTAGCCTTGAACACTGCCAGGGATGGAGCAGTCACCACTTCTTTGGCCAACCTGAACTAAAGGATTAAATCAAACAAGAACCTCCCTGAACTGCTCTCACTGCATCTGGGAGGAGAAGCTCCAGTTTTCATCCACGTACCTTTGGACGCACCCCAAGGAAACCACTGCAGTTTTCTGCTCCGCAATGACACTCTGTCCTCCCATTGCCCAGGCAATCCAAGTTGTAATTAAAGGTCAATTCCATCCCTAAAACACAAAGAGAAAACAATTCACCCACAGAGCCACTGAGGAACGACAAGGCTTGTGAGGAGGCATCCATCACTAGCCTGCAGATCCAGCAGCAATGCTTTTGGAAGGAAACAATGCATTGATTTCATCGACTCCACTATCTCACAGAGCCAGGCACAACGGGAGATCAGGTGAAACACTGAACATGGAAAGATAATATCACCCCAGACAGATCCTGATGAAAGATCAGTATTGTGCTAAGCATTTACAGGACGGAGTTAACACTGTACTTGGCAGCAAAGCCTAGAGTTAGCTTTATTTAGAGTCCGCTTTCAGCTTCAAAGTCTCCAACTACAGATCCCCAGAACTCAAATATTTGTCTCTGCTTCAATGAATGACAAAGTTCCTATAAACGCTGCTTGTGTTATGGAATTTAAGAGGAAAACCACCACAGCCAGCCACAGCCATTGAGACAGAAGTACAGGTGCAGAACGGTGCATCTTCTTACCTGCAGGAATGTCACAAAGAGCAAACAGTCCAACTCTAATGTCCCCGTTCACTGTCCACTTCTGTGTTTCACAGTTTGGGTTACAACTATGGTTCATGAACCGAGAGTAATTCCCCTTTGGGCCAGCATCTATGATCCGGTCCTTCAGAGCGAAAGACAAAGACATGGTCAAGTACTTATGAAATAAGGTGAAACAACAAGTGATTACTAATGGCCAAGGCAGCAAAAATACACTAGATATTGGTTCCAAGTGCTAAGTTTTCCCTTAAGAGTTAATGAAAGACAGCCTGACTATTGATGCCACAGTGTGAAATAGGCACAACCCGAGATACAGGTTCTCTGTGTTTCACCTCCTCACCCACCACATTAAACAGAAACACTGAGGTGTGGACAGGAAGGCAACAGCAAACACAGAACAATGCTTCTGGCAGCATTTTGCCCTTAGTTTCAACCATCAACAGCTTACACTGAACAAGGTGTGAGGTGTACCTTTGTTACAGTTAACATATAGAAGTTGGTCACGCTGTTCTCATGCGCGCGCTTGATGCGCAGTCTGCACTCCTCCTCGTCAATCAGCTCACCGACATACTCATTCACAAATTCACCCTGGCAGGGAAGGAGAACAAGGTAAGCACGGGTTTATCATCTCCTTCCCATCCGAAAAGGAAGCAGTGCAGGGAAAAAAAGCATTTCCTATAAAACCATACTCCAATCATCACAAGAAGCATGGAAATATAACTCTCGTAGGCAGATGTGAGTGTGTGCACCAGGTCTAAGCAATAATCCTGCTCAGAATGAGAACAGCAGCACAATGCCTCAATCTCACATTTCTAGAGACTGTAAGCTACACTTTAAAAAGCCAAGGAGAGAAATCCTTGTAAAAATAAATAAAAGCAGCATATTCCCAGTTTAAATGACTATCCACAAAGCTTCCATCCTGACATTGCACTGTAGGTTATCCTACGCGCTGCCTGTGCATACAGCTCAGTACCACGTTGGTTCTAATGGGAAAAGAATCAGTTCAGGATTCTCTTTGCCTTTTCTACACTTTCCAGCTCTCTTGGATTTCATCATCTTCAATCCAGGACAAGGTTGCCTTTGCCCTTTATAATTCTACCTTTTTAATGCTCCTTTTTGTCCTGAGGCCCCATCCCCGTCGATCAGTTTTGATGATTTCGGCGTCGGGGTAGAGTCTTTTGGTGAAACACTGGTTCTGGCACCGCTCTCCTGCGGGGCACACTTGGGGATGGCACTCGTACTGCAGCATCCTGTTCAGACACTCCGACTCCAGGCCACAGGGGTTCTCATCCGAGGGCTTGCAATTACAGCGAGGGATCTCCGACAGGTCAGCCACCTGAATCTGAACCTTCCCTATGACCTTGTTGGACTGTGGAGCAAAGGGAAAAGATGATGAAGACAATGCACAAAGAACAGGGATGTAACTGCTCCATTGGAAAGGACCTGAAGGATCATCTGGTCCAACCTTTCTAGGCAAAGCATGACCTAGACTAGACGTCCCACGACCCTGACCAGCTGAATCTTAACAGTGTCCAGCGCTGGGGAATCCACTTCCCTAAGGAGACGATTCCAATGGCTGGTTGTCCACTACCTGTCACTCAACCATGAACTTAACCAGGGACACACATGGCTCAGAGAAGCCAGCAGTAAGTGATTTAAGTGAAGAACACCAAAGCTCATGACTCCAGACAGGACAGCCTGAGTCTCCTCCCAGTGAAACCACTGACTGAGGAAATCAGTGCACGACGACTTTATCAAGTACATCGCTGGGATTCCTTCCAACTAAAACCAGTAAAGGTACAACATCAAGTCCTGTGCGTCCAAAACTGCTGGCAAAGGGGCAAGGTGAGCAGTTGGCACCCCTGCTAGAGCTGAGGGCTGTGTTAACAGAAGTTGGTATGTGTCAGTAGCCGGGAGGTATCTAAGACACAAGCCAAGCTCACAACCAGCCAGCTTCTACCTCAGGTGACACTGGTCTTCAACTGTAAATGCTCTGTCACAAACACTCTGCCATTGTAAGTCAGAACAAAAGATGATTGAAAGGAACAGCAAAATGATTTCTTGGAATTTCCTTAAGCTGCCATTGTTGCACGTAATGCTCTGAATACCTCCAAGTATCGATTTGAATACCCAGCTTACCCAGGCATGCAATGAAAGGAGGAAAAGAAAGAAGCCAACTCACTTTAATGTGTTTATATGGCGGAGGTTTCCTTGAATTCCTTTCAATTTCTAATGCCTCTTTGCTTTCTCTTTGTGCTTTCAGTTCCTGGAAGCGCTTTGCTGCTTCTTCAAGTGCTGTGCAAGGGAGTTCAAAATAGAAAGTCATTAGCACCAGCAGCTGTTAACCACATCAATACATGTATGCATTTTCATTTCTCTTTTTAAAAGCTAGGAACACAACTCCAAAACCAAAACCCAACAAGCTAAGAATGAGTTATTGCAGTGTATCATGACTCTATCATCAGGTACTTTGCAGTACAGCTACTGAACAATGATCCCATGCAGCAGAGCCCCAGCTCCATCTACACATTTCCCAGCCTGTGGAAGAATTGCACTTGCCCGCAACGACACACAATGGGTAGGCACTTAAAGAAACAAGTTTTATCTGCAGTCAAGGGAGCTACAGAACGCTTGCATTGTAGGTGAACACAGAACACTAGTCACAGAATATTCCCATGCAGGTTAAGTGGTGATGGAGACACAAACACGTGGAACTTTTGTCATAAACCACTATAAACTTTGTTTGATTTTACCTTTCTTGAAGGTCTTGTTAATACTAGTTTGCCCCTCAGCAAAGCTTTTATCTCCTTCAACATAAGGGAAAACTCTGCCCTGGTGTACCCAATAGTAGTCATGTGAACCAAAGAAAAATACTGGGAAGTCCCCGATATCATGTTTGAGGCCCTGTATGTTGAGAGGCACAGACCTGGGATTGCAGATCTCTGCTGGCCACCACCTGCAAAGCACAAAGAGAGAGAAGAACCTCAGTTCCCTGAGCCGCTTCCGAGAGGCTGGGCTGAGAACTCAAAGCCAGTTTTCCTAAAGGAAGGAATTCCTGCCACATGCAATCGAGGCTCCGAGCACCATGCACAACACGAGACAAGTTCTTACTCCAAACTTTGGGAAAGCTGGCAGCAGGGTGGGTTTCTAAGATCACCCATAAAGTGCTTGTGTTCCTGGGGGTGACTAACAGCCAACACAAGCCACGACATCCTCCTTCTAAAGACAGCCCCTGGTTCTCCACATCACTATTACACTCTATAGAGCAAACATAAGCACAACCAAGTGTCCATCAGTGCCTGAAATAAGAGGGAGAATGTAATGTCAAGCTGACATCAATATCCAACATGAAGCAGACGAATTACTCTATTTCTACTTCTTGTTTACAAGGACTGATGTGAGTCATCTTCCTGGAATTCTATAGCACACTGAAGCCATCCAAAGCATTAAGGACTTGCCTGTAATTCCCAAGCTTGACCCAAACGATCTGCTTGTACCGTAGCTTCTTGCCAGCTTTACAGTCATTGCAATTCCAGCATCCCTCTGGCATTTCTATGTTGAGACACTCGGGGTGAAAGGAAGCTGGGCAGGACTCACAGCACAACAGCTTTCCACCTTTAAACAAAGAAAGCCTGCTTGGTTTATAGAAGTGAGGATTTGCTCCCCCCCCACCCCCCGACACTCATCGACTCCACATTCTCATGTGTCCCACAGGAAAACATGGCAAGAGAAAGGGATCAAGTCCAAAGTAACAATGTTGGCTCAAAAGGACAGGGCACTGACTGATGGGCGAGTTGTGGCTCTCACCTGCAGCACAGATACACTAAAAAGGCAGCTACTTCTGAAGCCAGCGTTCCCAAGGGAAGCACTGCATCCAAGAGCAGCGCCGCTGCCTTCCACGCCTTTGGTGATGGCCCAACCTTTGCTTTACTTCTTTGGTGACCACCAAACCAATGGAGAAAACCCCCAGATTGGTTAAGAGAAGCCCTTTTCCAATCAACATTGTTAGGACTGAACCCCAGCCACCAGTGAGTGCGCATCACACCCCGCAGCCTATAGGTTGAGCACTGCTTTTCTGTACCAAGGACATTCCAAAAGCACTGCAGTGACAATTTCCCCCCCCAAAAGGGAGGTTTTCCATCAGGAGCAGAGCACATAACACAGGATGAGACCCCCCCCCCCAGCTGACCCCAAAGCTCCTCTGGTGCACAAAGGCGCAGCGATTCACATTCACTTCTCTGGTTCGCACTGACTCGGCTGGGTTCTATTTGGGCAGCTGGATTAAACGTGGAGAGGCTCAGCTCACCTCTAAACTAACACAGCAGCACATACAATAACAATACATAACCCATAGAGTAATATTTTCTGTAAGTATATTAAATATACATATTATTCTAGGGATATAATTTTCAGGAACAAGTTTTTGCGTCCCAGATGGAAAAACCTGGGAGAGACTTGAGAGTATTTCAAGGAATCTTCAATCACAAACTCCAAAGAAGTGGGAATAGCGACTTCCAAACATTGACCAGAAAATCTTGGCCACCTATAGACTTCCAACAGTATATCATCGCATCGCTTGGTGCATGTCACATAAAGCATTCCTTAAACAAACCACTTGCATGAGCAATCCTGTATTTCCTCTGCTAAGAACAAGCAAATCCAACCCTAGGGATTTTTTCCAGAGCTTCCCAAACCCATCAGAGAGAATTTGCACTTTTAAAAGTCTTTTGCAAATGGTTGCTTCAGAGGAAATACGGACCCGGTGTAAATCACTGCAACGTTATATCTGAGATGGGAAAATGCCAAGGGATGCAAAAACCAAACAAAACCAAACACAAGACTTCCAATGCTAAGCAAGAGTAAAACCCCAGCACGTTGCTCTCGGGATGCATTAGTGAGATATTGCTCAAGCTAAGCAGAGGGCTCAAAATAATTTGTGTTCTCAGGAATTCCAGGAACTACTGACAGGCAGGGATCTGGCAGTGTCTGAAATAACCTAACTGCAGCGGGGGTAATGGGGCACCAACTCTGAACACCCTCAGGGAACTCAACTTCTATGGGGAATAAAGTATTACAGCTGTTTCATCCAGACAAGAGTTGCGTCCGCAGAGGTGCTCCAGGATGCCCCAGCATCTCCATGAGGTATCCAGAGGGATATGAAGCTGTTGGAGTGAGACCAGAGGAGACCACGGTGCTGCAAGGGCTGGAGCAGCTCTGCTCTGGAGCCAGGCTGAGAGAGCGGGGCTGGGGCAGCCTGGAGAAGAGGAGGCTCCTGAAGGGGAGACCTCAGAGCAGCTCCGGTGCCTGAAGGGGCTGCAGGAAACCTGGAGAGGGGCTCTGGGATATAAGGGATATAGGGACAGGATGAGGTCCTTTCCAACCCAAACCATTCCATGTTTCTGTGATTCACTTCAGGGATCGAGCACCCATCCCAAGGGAGAGGAAGGAGCACCGGTGGTCGCAGTCTAGGAGAGGTGGGACGAGAGGCCTGGGGGCGAATGGACACATGCAAAGGCAAAACCTCACTAATTCCAACTTGGGCCATTCTCCAGCCACAGTTCCCACCTGAAAACTCCTTTCTTCCCTCAGGCTCTGCACAAGCTACCTGGAAGGTCAGACACAGAACATCCCCCCTCCTCTTCAATACCTAAAGCCAATTTAAGAAGCTGCTTCACATCATCCTTGGTAAGCACTGAACTGCCACAACATCAAGCTCTATTTGCCTCCTGTTCACATTCAGCGTCAATAGCTTCCTGCAAGCTGGAGCAGCCTAGGTCAGGTAGAAAGGGATTGGTCCTCTTTCAAGGAGAATTTAGTGACAGCAATTATTTTAAGCCCTTTTGGAATCAAAAATGAAATCAAAATTGCCAACAACATGAACACAGGCTCACAATAATCAATGAGTGAAGTTCACTGGAAAGCAATAAGTGGTGCTTGACAAGCAGACATTCCTCGGGTGGAGTTGGAGAGAAATAATAGGAAAAAGCAAAGGAAAATTAAAGAGAAAGAAACTATTTTGGTTACCTTTCTCACATTTCTTTTTGGAAGCTGACGAAGGAGGAGGAATCATAGGTAATTTCATCAACTCAGCACGATTTGACTCATTCAGTAGGTAGTGGGACTTATAGGCATATGAACTGAACAGGGGGTCTGAATGATCCTGCACTACCAGCCCTATACGAAACAAACAGAAAGAGATGAGTTGCAATGAAACTACCCATGATTCCATAAAGGAGAAAATAAAACCAAGCAAATGAACACCTCTAATGCATATAATGGGGGAATGAACAAAAGAAATGGAGAAAAAGAAAAGGCTGACAGAAAGCTGCCTCGCTAAGGAAGAGGTTTGTGTGTTCCAGAGACTGAATTCAACTGAACTGGGGAAACTCAGGATGAATAAGCTGCTGCTAAGTGGGATTTCAACCCTTTGCTTGTGCACTCGGAGACAAGCACAAGAAAAGCACCGATTGTAAAGGTGTGGGATCCGCTCTCCCTCCCTATGGATAAAGGCAAGCCAGCTGGGAGAGCCGAGGGTGACAGGCACCGCACCAAAGGTCAGGCTGTTACCTGGGGCTACCAGCTGGGAAAGCAAGAAGCCAAGAACTCACTCTCCCACCTATTACAAACCTACCTCTTATCAGCTATGAGAGTGTTTTGTCTTCATAGTTGTAGAAAAATAACAAGGGAAGGCAGTGATTCTGGAAGGCACCAGAGGGGAAAGAAGGGATGAAGTTCTGCCCTCCACCAGCTGTTTGGAAGTGAAGATCCATTGACCCTGCCCTCTCCTCTGTGCCTGTGTTTCAAATGATGTGCTGCGTTTCTGTCTTCATCCACCAAGAAGAGCTTCTCCTCATCCCTCTGCAGAGCCCTCAGCTACAGACCAGAAGCCCTTGGCTAGTAATTCATGGGAAGAGCAGAGGCACTGATTGCCAAAGAAGCAGGAAAGACGAGTGACCGAGCCAGCCTTCCCCTTGTGGGATGCACCAGGGCTGGGTGATGTAGAAAAGCTTTGGGAATGGGGTGCCTAAGAACTGCTGGAGGGGAGAATGGCATCAGCCTACCTGGAACACGTCCATAGGAAGAGTCACAAACAAGCCTGACCCACACATGCCATCAGGTGAACTAGGATGTGCCCAACGAAGGCTAGTTCAGGAAGGGGAACAAGCAGTCTCAAGATACACAACGTTTCAAGTACCTCGTGTTAAGCAAGTTTGTGTACTGTATAGATTCCCTCACTTCAGTAACACTTAAATCTCCTTCAGATATCAACTAAAGCTAATTACACTATCATTCTTCCATAGAGATGCCCAAGCACTGCATTCCACATGCCTTTCTGAGCTCCTGCTCTCATGCTGGCCACATCTGACTAGACAGGATTCAACCCACAAAGGGGGCTTGCTAAATGTAAACCTCCCACAATCCTGGGCAATGCACACTGGCTCCTGAGCCCAGCTGCATCCAATAGCAATGAACCTCATAGAATGTTCTAGAACAGGTAGGGAGTTGCTATAAAATACAGAGGATTCAGTCAGTGGCAGTGATTTGTCACTTTTCAAACTCTAGTAACTAAGACTGGGTGAAGATTCAGGGCAGGAAATCCCACCTGCTGGGAATCAGAGGTTACTTCTATTGCCAGGAGAAAAAGAGATCCGTGTAGTTTCAGCTCTGATGAAGGCAGGCTCAGGGATGAACAGAATCACTGAAGCAATGGCAAACGAAAGAGAGGATGAAGAAGAAAGCATGAGCATTCTTTTGCACTTGAGTTATTCTTCAGAATAAACACAGGTCTGCATCTTCAGCAAGTGTAAGACTCCTTTACTGTACCTGAGCTTTGGAATTCTACTCCTACATTCCGATTCCTGAGTCATATATATATATATATATATATACACATATATAAGGTGGCCAAACAGCAGGTACTCCATAAAGCTTTTCAATAGGTTCTACTGAAGAGAAGTAGGAGGCATTGATTTTACCTCTGTGTCACAAAGTAAGCAGCCAAAACCTGGAGCAAAAGTCCCCCAGAAGATTCCCCTTTAGATGTATCTGTAACAAACTACTGCAGATGTATAATCTAAGTGGGTTCCTCTTTGGTGTTTGGATCTCAAGATGTCTTCTGGCATCTCTAGTAGCTGGCCTCAGGTGTAAGGAAGTACAACCTCCAAGAGATGTATTTAGCTGGTTAGTATCATGCAATGTATTTTGGTACTATAGCTTCATAGTGCTTTGAAATTGGTAGAAACCATACTATTTATGCTAAGCCCAGAGGCAGAAGCCTGCCGTTGCTCTGCATTCACACCTTGGTGCTAACACAGCTTCATAACTAAGACCAGCAACACCCGTGTCAGCCGAGACCCCATGACCTACCTGGTGTAGGAGCAGAGCAGCAGGACAAGACATCATCCCCCTGTTAATACTGCCAGGGGCAGACTAAAGCCATTCTGGACCTTGCCAAGAGACATTTCTAAGCTGATATTCAAACCAGGCACAGAAAGTCTTCTGTCATAAACCTATCTCTGATCCAGGTACCATGCTGACCCCAGACACTGATTCAGCCTGGGCATTTGTAGGTGTAATAATACCATCAACCAAAATTAAACACACACCAGATATAAAGCTACCTCAAACCTAAACCCAAAGGGCATAAAGACACACACACCATCAAATCTGCACGTGTACCTTTATGCAGTGCTGGGGTGACTCCCAATCCTGCACATCCTGCTTTGGGGTGAGCCCCAGATGCTTAAATAAGCCCACAAAAGGAGGAACACTGAACTGTGTTGTCACCATCCTTTTACACATTCAGAGGAGCTTTTCCTCATTCTGTAACTTCCTGTTTCTCTCTCAGCTTCTGGATTATTTAGATATATTTAAAATAATGGCTCCTAAGTTACTTGGAAATGAGGAAAGGGGAAGAAAAGAGAGAGGGAGAAAGGGAATTATTCTGGCGCTACCTTTTCCTTCCTATCCAAAGATCTTCACTGCTATCTGCTCTTGCACATTCAAGGCACTCTGTCCCATCCGAACCCTCCAAGCGACTGAACACAAGTGAAACCCAGCATCTTCAGGAACCATCTCCTTTTCACTTCCTTATTAGTGACTTTCAAAGCTGCTGAGAAGAATGCAGCCAACAAACCCCTGCGGTACTGTACAGGAGACATTGCTATTCAAACCTCTCAAGCTGCTCCCTGCAGAAGAGTGGTGACTTCAGAGCCATGGAAATAACAAGTGGGTCAAAAATAAAGAGGACAAAAGGGAAAAGAAAAGTCAAATAAAAGAATTTTGGCATATGGAAAACTCTAGCATGAAACCTGCTCATGCAGTGCTGCGAATGTTCTCCTTCCAGAGTGCTCAAATGTGATGGTAAGTTATAAACTGAGATGATTTTTGTTCTAGTATGAGGAACCCCTACCTTATAGCCTTAATTTAAACAGGTTTAAGTTTGGGAGTGGTAAAAGGATCCCCTTTTGCCCAACAGTGAGTAACCACACAGCATCCATCCTCAGCATGCAACGGCTTCCCATCCACTCTTTCCTACTGGCAAAACAAGCAGGCTCCCGAGGAGCTCCCACTGCTTCTGACCAGCAAATATCAGCACGTGAAGGCTCATGAGAAGTACTGAGCAACAAAGAGACGATCCCAGGCAGCATTGGAACCCCAGAGCATCCTATGGGAAGGGGGCTTTAGGAAACATGTTCTTTTTATCACTAAACTGCACAAAGTGACCACAGAACTATAAAATGGGGGGGGGGGGGGGAAGAAAAAAAGTGTGCTCACCTCTTGCACAAACGAAACAAAAGCCTACATTTACAGCTGATGAGGAGTGATTCCTTTTGGAATGGTTACTACAGATGAGAATGTGGGATGACACAAACAAGCTTCCTGCAGCAATACAGCCATCTCCTGAGTGATAGGCAATGGGACATCTGAAACATCTCACCATGCGACCTGTTTAATATAGAGAAATGCACCGTGTCACCCTGGAGTCAGGCTAAGGCAGAAGACACCAGACAGCTGCAAGGCTGATTTGATTCCACCCAGAAGGACTGGATTAAAAGGAAACATTTACATCTTTAAAAGCTTCACAAAGTTAACTCAACTTTAAAACTCTGTTAAGAAAAAAAAACCACACGGTTTTAGTCATTCTAGAGCCCGTTTTGAAGTATTGTGGGTTAATTTCTACAAGGATTCTTCTTCTCTGGAAAAAGACTTGTTCTAAAAGCCACTCCCAAGCACCTTCCAACAGCATTCCCTGGCCTTCCACTACCAACCCTCCACTTCCATTAAACCCAGCAGCAGCAGATGACTTGGGTTGCAGATCCAGGTCCACTTGAGCTGATTTCCCACCCAGACATCCTGAAGTTAAGAAGGAAACCCTTGCTCCTCGCTGCATTCCTAAGGGTAAAGTCACCTTCACCGTTACTACGATGCATCTGAGCTTCCTCCCGCTGCTCAAAGCCACTTCTCCTCTCACCTTTGCTTGCTTTATGAATATCCTTATCCATGGAGCAGGCGGTGCAGCAGTGCTGCGGGCAGCGGAAGCCCCGGGACTCAAAGAGAGCCGTGGCAAACTTCCGAACACAGGCCTCGTGGTAGAACTTGCCACACGTGTTGACCGAGCAGCGCTTCACGTCCTTGCCAGGGAGCTTGCAGGAAAAGCACGTGTGTTCTCCTGGGAAGAGAAGGAATAAGGAACAATCCCAACTGTAATGGGCAATTCTTTGTGATAGAGATGTTGTGAAGCAAACAGAGCTACAGTGGTTTGAGCAACACAGGCTCCTTCCCTTCGAACGCTGGAGATGCTCTAATCCACAGTAAAGATGCAATTGCCAACATAACGATGCAACTGGTAACATAAAAGTCCCTCATTCTGAGTAAAACTCTAAGCAGCTCTCGTTCCTTACCAGGTACTTGCCTTTTCTTCTTCCCAGCCGGACAAAATGAGAATCTGGCCTCAGAGGGTGAAAAAGGAGGATCACAGACTCATAGAATGGTTTGGGTTGGAAAGGACCTTACGATCATCCAGTTCCAACCCCCTGCCATGGGCAGGGACACCTCACACTAAACCATGGCACCCAAGGCTCTGTCCAACCTCCTCGAACACTACCAGGGATGGAGCATTTAGCACTGCCAGTGCCTCAGCACCCTCACAGTAAAGAACCCAACAGAATAACCCAACCAAACCCCTTCCAAACCCATGGAACTCACCACCTCTGGTATCTCCGACCTGAGAACAGCTCCTTAGCAGAGGGAGCTCCCTCCCCACTTCCCAAACATGGGAAAACACTCACCATTTTTACACTCTGTGCAGATGAACTTCTCCTCAGGCATCGACTTCAGGCCAAGACATTCCATGTGGAAGACGCTGTAACACTCCCCCTCGCAGGACACCAGAGCCTCGCCGGAGCTCTCACAGATCTAGAACAAGCAGACAAGCAGCTCAGCAGAGAACAGCAGATCCCTGCTGTACCATGCAAGACAACCAAAGCTTAACAAAGACTAGGAACAGGCTGAAGTCCCTCTGAGCTAAGGTGAGGTGGGAGAACTGCTCTGCACCCCACAAAGACCTGGCCAGTTTGGGCAGAGAACAACGCCAGTACTTGCTGCACCCTGCTCTTGTAGCAGCATGAGCATGGACAGAGCTAGGAGGGACAGAGCAGGAGCCCTCAAGCATCTGAGCAGCCAGAGTAGCTTCTTCCCTTACAAGTGACCAGGAATCTGGCCACGAGATTCCAGGATTTTCTCCTGAAATACTGGAAAACTCTCACTCTGTCCCAGCCTGAAAGACCACAGAGCAGAAAATGGCATCTACTTATGCTAGCAGGAATGGGCTAGAGAGCACCTTCCAGCTTCTGAGCCTTCTAGCAAGCAGGAGGTCTTATGAAAACTCCTAAAAGCTTTGATGTTTTATCTGAGATACTGAGTCATGAGGCATGGCTAAAACAAAGCAGTGTAATTTGAAGTCTATCAGCTCAAACCAACAGAAACAGATGACAGAGATCACTTCTTGACAGTTCCATCACGTACCTGACAAACAGTGTCCTTTTTGTTTGTCCCAGTCCCTCTCCTGGACAGGCTGGAGTCCACTGACTGCACATCAGAGGCATCAGCATCCGCAGCAGCTGAGGGGCTGTCCGAACGCTTCCCAAAACTACCCTAGAGAGAGGAGAAATCCCAGGCACTCAAAGAAGACACTTCCAAAGGACAAGCCCGTTGTGAAAGCGCATTCAAGTGACCACAGATTAGAGAGATCATTCAATACATCAAGAGATGCAAAAGGTCCCTGAACGCTGCTGAACTTCATGGGAATGACCCAAGCAGCGCTGCCTTCTTGGCACTGCTTTTACCTACTCAACCACCCATATTGGTCCTAGTTTTCCCAAACACCCCAGTTTTACGCCATAGACCATCAGCATCCCCAAAGAATCCCCAAACCTTCCCAGAAGCAAGCCAAAGCAGTCACCTAACCCCATGCTTTGCCAAAGAAACAGGCTCACTTGTGAAGACAGATTCTATCTTCCTTTATATCAAACACAGCGGAGGGGATTAGAAAGAAAAAGACCAGGCTTTATTTTTCAGCCAGAGACATGAAATGAGTGGAAAACAGTGTTCATACCTTCAGGAATACACAACCAAAACGTCTGTTAGAGAGATGAAATGAGCAAATCCCTACGAGCAACAATGTGCATTTACCTGTAAGTCATTGAGTCCCCTGGAGTCGGAGTCAGACGTGTCTCTGTAAGCAGAGCTGGTCAGTTCCACATCGGTTGAGGCTCGACTCCTCTTCTTCAAAGGCTTGCAGGAATCTGAAATCTCGCTGGCACCTTAACACAACACACTGAGATTAGCTTTAATCTGTGTTCTCAACCTCCTGCTTAAGATTCACAAAGGAAAAGGAAAGATGAAAGCTTGGAACTGCACTTTGTTTGCAGCCTTAATTGGGATACTAGTTTGGCTCTCCCTGAAGAGCTAATAACTGAAAACCTCCTTAGGAAGACCTTTTGATAACCTTCTGAACATGCTGACTCAGCAGAGCAACTACTACATTGCCTAAGAGAGGATAAACCCTTAGGGAGTCGCCTCTTCACTGTTCAGCTTTCAAATACAGCTAAGCGAAGATGACTTCTTAAGTACTTATGTGCTCACACCACATTCACAACCACCAGCCTTCCAACTAGCAGAACACAACAAGAGCCAGCCCAGCAAACCCTCACAAGAGAATGAAGCTCAGCATCCATCAGTTCATCACCACAAAGCATTCCAACCTCTGCAGTTCACACAGAGCAAAACCCACTGCCCAAGTGGGATGGAGCCAGAAGTGTAAATACAGTTTCTTTTTGGCTGTCACTCACCTTTCTGCAATCCTGTCTTCACTGCTGTCAGGGGAACCATTTCAACCTGTTTGAATAGGAAAATCCAGAGTTAAAACCAGAGGAATTTTTCTCCCTAGTATTAAAAAGAAAACATTGCAGTTTAAGCGATTAGCATCTCTGAACTCAGGTGCAGGCTCCCATCCCCTTCCCAGTGGGAGCCTTCTTGTCCCGTTGGCTTTAATCCTAGCTGTCTACGCTGAGTGCTGGGAGACAAAGCAGCCACATGGTCACTATATCAAGGTCCTTTCCAATCACTCCCTTGGGGCATGAAGATGACAGGAAAGCTTTATCCGTGTCCACGGGCGGGACGGGGCTCGTGTTGGCAGCAAACCCTGATGCTCTGTAGAACCCCAGACCTGTGTGAGCACAAGTTCCCCTCAACGGGCATTCACTGGGTTAGGGAGACACTGAATGCATCATCTTGGGGTGCTTCCAGCAAGCCTGCACGCCCCGGAGCAGGCTCCTGCCCTGTATAGAGCACTGCCAGGCCCTGCCAAGGCCCAGGGCTCTGTGCAGGGCTCTATACAGCTCAATGCCAGCATCCGCTCCGCAGTTTACAACCTCACAAAGCACTTGGAGCTCTGAGCCTAGAGCAGAAGGGCCCCTTTCCAAACTGTTCTGCCAATGAACATGGAGCACGAGAGAATTTGGCGACTGCATCGTAACTACAGAAGAGAGCTGTTGCCTAAAACCCTGGTTTTAAGGTTAAAAATTACAGGTTACTGCTTTACAACGGGGTTGCATGGGCAGGGAGGAACACATTTAGGAAATATTTAAGGATTATCCTCTACTTTTTTTAAAAAATATTTTATTTTGTTGTACAATAAAAGGTAAAAACATACAATAGAAGGATTTGTATAGGATACATTTCGTAATACAAATATAAAATCTAAACAATCACTTTTATTTCTCCACTGGTCACTGTAACAGTAGCATGAACATTTGGTTTTTCCCATTAATTGTACTCGTTCCAGTTATAATTTTATACCAAGTTGTTGCAGACTAATTTGGGAATCAGTTGCAAGAAAACTTGACTTTGGGTAACAAATATTGTTGCAGAATTGTAAGGAGTTAGTAAGGTATGTCTTCTTTCTTTAATATAACTTAATACATTCAAGGTTATGCGCATTACAGTGCATCTGGGTTTAACTTTGAGTCATATACTTTTCCTGAGAAAAGCACTTTCATGTTCATAGTCTTAGTTAGCTGGGGAATAGGAGGCCCACCGAGCTAACTGGGACCCATGAAGTCCATACTTTGTTGGTTCTTCCACCTTTGTTAACTTAAGAAACATTTACACACATAAAAACTGATGGGATGGGAGGGAGGCCGAGGCAGCCCCTATGAGGCTCAAGGGGCTACGCTGGGCGTCTCGTGCCCAACGCTGAAGTTGCTTCCAAGTTTCAGCTAGAAACTGCCTCAAGCTGGAGCATTCTTCTGCTGAGCACAGATGGAAATGCTATGGCACCAAAAGAACGTTATGGAAAAGGAGAGGAAAAACTGGGTCCACTTTCAATCTTGGAAGTGAATGAAGTGCAAAACAAAGCGCAAAGGGCAAAGAATAAATTAAAGAGATAAAGAATCATTTCCCCCCTTCCCATATAAATCTTTAGCCTGACTGTGCCCTTTTTAAAGGTCTCACTGGTAAAAGCTCTACTATCAAACAGTTGGATACCAAATTCCCAGGTTTCAAGCGGAGAGGCCCTTGGAGAAGGAGAATCAACCACATAAGGAAAAGAACCAACAACTTCGAGCAACGTGTTTAAAACGCGTGTTCTGGGTTAAGAGCAACGTCCATCCACTGAACTTCCCTGCTCATTCCATGCAGAACTGTATGGTATTTTTGAAAGCAACAACATTTGTCTGTCTGACATCCAGATTAAAGGAATGCCCTGTACATGTGAGATCTACTTAAGGAAAAGAAACGTATATCCCAGGAGATGTGTTTTGCTGATGTCTGCCAACATGAAAGTCTGACTATTCATCTTTTAAGTGAAATCATCCTTAAAAGTCCATTCTCAAAAGCGGTCAGATTAAATCAGTCTAACTTCATTGGAAAAACAAAACCTCAATACAAACCAGCAGCTGAATCGAGAGCAAAAGGAAGGAACCTGGTGTCAATTCCATCAAAGAGAAATTACTGAAACCAAACCATTTTTGCTCAGAACAGGAATCTCAAAGGAAACATGGCAGGTTCTTAGGAGTCTTGCATCAGTGAGTTCCCATTTCCATAGCCTGACTGATACTGTAAGATGCCAGTAGCAGAGTCACAGCAATGGTATTGACAAGGGGATTTCATGAAGGATAGTCCAAAACGAAACCCGATGGGGGAAAAATGGAGAAAAATAAAAAGGCACCAATATAAGCCACAACATTTATGAATACAATATATTTTAACTCTCTACATGGAGGAAGCCAACCTGCTCCTTTTTGATCTTCTTCTTTGGCACAACTTCAGTGGATTTCTCAGACTCTGAGCGGGTTCGAATCGATCTTCTCTGTTGCTTCTTTTCTACAGAACCTGAAGAAGGAAAAAGGTCTCCATTACACAATTCCTTGTACTCCCGAGGCACAGCGAGCTGGTCCACACCAACCCAACAGAGAAAGTAACGAAACCAAGACTTGTTCCTCTTTTGAATGCTTTATTTTTACATTCAGGTCCAAGCTATTTGCCAGCTGGTGCTGTGGCTGCAGACAACACCTTCTGATTCGAGAGACAGGGAGATGAGCTTCCGAGAACAGACACCAGTAACGGAGCCAAACAAAAAGCTGGAATCAGCTGGGGGCCATCAGCACCTCCAGCACAGTCTTCGCTTTGGCTTATCTGTAACCAAATGGTCCATGTTTGGTGTTGATGGGAAGGTATCACCCCCAACTTCTTGAGCAGAACTGAGCTCCAAAGTGAAGATGCAAACCCCAACTTCAGCTCTGTGCCACTGCTCCACCGGCTGACACAAGAACACAAAGCAAGAACCACGTTGTAACATGTGCTGTCAACGAGACCTGAATGCTCAGCTAAAGACTGAGGGGTGAGGGGAAGCTCAGCACAAGCAGAAGCAGTGATCATGGTGTGTTATCATCATTAAACTGCAAGCCTCTTCAGAAATATCACTACAGGAATCAAACTCAGATTAATGAAGGTTATTGTGATAGCTCAAGAGATGGAGTAGGAGCTTGGTGAAACCAGAAGACCTTTCTATGCTACAGGACCTCCACAAAGGGTGCACAGAAAAACCTGGACAAAGCACGGACACCACGTGCAGCTCCTGAAACCAAGGAGAGGCTCAGAGCTGCACTGATGGAAAACTGGGATCTGAAGATCTACAGTGACCTGCTGGGGAGCATTACCTGCCCTTTCAGTTTGGGTGTTTCACCTAAAGAGGACGTGAATGTACAATACTTTGTGTCCTTCCAAACAAAAATGCAAACTCCTGGGACTGGGAATTAGCTCCCTGTGCTGACAGATATCCTGTTAGAGGTTGTAAACCTGTGTCGTCTTGTTAGGAGATGCAGGATCTAGAGACATAGGCTTTAAACAGACACTGCAAGAAGCCTTCCAGGAAAAACCCCATGAAAATTCATCTTGCTCAATGGGATGAGCATTTTTATGGCTCAGCAGCATCTCTGTAACTAAACTTTCCAGCCTACCTAACACTGCACAAGTACAGACACTGAAGTGTGTTTGCAGAGGACAGGGATCTCACATACGTTGATTTACTGAGGTTTTTGACTTGGAATCTCACTTACGTTCTGCTTGGGAAGGGAAAAGTAACCAAACAAACGGATAAAGCAGAGCTGTCGCTTGGCAAAGGTCAAGAAGAAAAGGCTGGGGGCTTTCTGTGTACTGTTAGGAAGTTTTCCACCTTTTCCTGCTTCCACCCCATGAGCATTTGTACATCCTGTGAGATGAGAGAAAACCCCAGCGTTCTGCTGCAACCTCAACTTTACTTTTCCATACCCAAAGTAAAACTAAGCGTGTCTGAGGCTATAGCAAGCACAAGATTGCAAGCTCAGTAACAAAGGTGCAGTAGTTAATGGGGATTTCACACGGTCTGGGCAAAATCTGTGGTTGGAAAACAGAAGTCACAGTAAAGACTGAAGGAAGTTGAAAAGCACTTTGTTTAAGATGACTCAAAACAGTGTCTTTTGAGGAAACCTCCATCCCTTCACCAAAGGGCATTTGACTCCTCTTGCGCATGATGAGAGGACACTGCAGACAAATGCCTGCTGGTAGGGAAAAGCTCAATCCCTTTGGAAGCATTCCCATTGGCTATTGCTCAAGATCAAACATTAAAACCACTGGTTTTCTGTTCCAAGCCCAGAAAGCACTCATCCCATTTATCTTTCTCATTCTTCTCCACCACTCTACTACAAATTAAACTTCAAATAGCTTGTTCCAGGCGTTCCCTTTTCAGTCTCAAGCTCCATTATTAGCTTCAGGAGTGGTTCACCCTCAGACATGACTTGGTGCTTTATGCTGGGCCCCTAACCACCTTCAGAAGGCAAAAATCACCTCATTTTGCCGATGGAGTTGGCAGAAGCAGTTTAAAACAGTCACTCTCCTTTACAGAGGCAGGAACTCAAAGTCTAGCAAAGTCCCCATCCCGCTTCAGAGCCGTCCTTACTCAACTATGTCACTTCCAGAGTCTCCTTCTTTGATCCCCGCTGCTGTAAGTCCCATTTGGTGCCAAAAGCCATCACAACACTGTTAACACACAGCCACTACATTGTCTTCTAAACCACCTCTGCAAGGCATCCATCCCCCTAAGCAGTTGACTGTGAGTTGCAGACACGAGAAGTTCAAATCCCAGTGAATCCCACCCCAGCGACATCCCGTGTTTCTGGGATCACTTGGACTCCCCGTGTGCTGCATCAGCCACGTCTGTCACGACTATTAAACAGAAAGATGTTAATAATCATTATTAACTCTTGAGAAATGCCAGGGTCACTGTCTGAATCGACATAATAGAGTGCTCAAGGATGCTGCAAGCACTGCCTACCTGTGGACCCAGAAGTTGTTTCAGGAGAGGATGCGCTCTGCACCGCTGCTTTCTCATTTCTCTGATTCGATGAAGAATTCAGCTTCTCTTGTCCTTTGACACTTATTTCAGGTTTGTTGCCAACTCCCTTGAAAAGAGAAAGAAGAGAAGAGATCGTCTGAGCCTATTCCTACACTTGCTGTTGCTCACAGGCATAGTGACCCACTCCTAAGTCTCAGAACACGCATGGGTGCATTCAACCCATACAAGTGATGGCATCTGCCACTGAGCTGCTTCCCTGCAGAGCTTCCATCCCTCAATCTCCCCTTACATACAAGAGAACAAAACAAAAAACCCAGTGACTTTTCTAAACATTACCTTCTCTATAATGCTTAGGATGAAATAAATACCCTCCAGGGAGAGAAGCAGAAGAAGGAGGCAGAGAAATAGTCCTAAACCTTTTCCTTACACTGACTGTGAGAAGCTGCTGTGCACCTGAAGGAAGCCAGGAGGCAGAACTCATTTAGAAGTCAGTTATACAAAATGTAGTTATTGCTTTGTTAGTACATTATGAACGGTTTTGTCCCCCACAAATCCACTGGTTTAAGGTTTACAGAGAGTTTCTGGATTATTTCAAGTAGGAAGCTGGAATTCTACAGCTTTTAAGACTCTGAATGTGTTAGGAGCAAAGATGTGACCATCTGTAGGGAGCTGCCACTGCTCAGAACAGTTACTGCCAGCAACGTTTGGATGCACTGGAATGAAGAGTTCATGCACTACAAGATGCTGCTGTCACATCTGTTGCCAGATGTAACCCCGCCAACGAAAGGAACATGTATAGTGAAAGCTTTGAGGCTTAAGCTCCACAATGAGACAGACTTGGGGTCATTCAGGAACACAAGAGGAGGCGCTACCCAAAGTACATACCTTAGTGGAATAAACAAACTGATCGATGAGTTTTCCGTCCCCAGCAGCATTCTGGAGGGCAAAAACCTGTTCAATTTTAACAACTGGAGACATGTTACACTTTTGGAGGTCTAGGTTGTGCATGGTGATGGAAGCTGGTAAGGATTTCCTGGCTGCAGCTGTTTTCCAGGCGATTTTCACTGGAGGAGCCTCCTCTTCCTCCACACTTGACTGCCTCCTCTGGCTTTGCCTCCGCACCTCAGCGCTGGAAGGCGATGCTGCTGCCCCAGTGGCATGTTCAGGCTGGGTGCTCAGCGCTGGCTTGGGTCGCCGGTTCTTCTTGGTCTCTGATTTAGCAGCAGCATTCTTTTTGGCTTTCGACAAAGCCTCCTCTGGCTCTTTGTCTATGTAAATGAAGGTGTATTGTTCTATCCTTTCTTCCCGACTCATTTTCAAGGCTTTCTCAGCATGGGCAATACCAATATCCCACTGAGCACGCTCCCTTTGTGGCCTTGGTTTGCGAATCTTAAGGAACAAAGACAAGCAGCTAATTACACTGAAGACCCAGCTACACAGAGCACTTAAAATGCAATCCTGAGGTTCTTCACGCCTCTCAGGCAGCAGCTGTAAGTTCCCTCTCCATTTAGAGGGTATAAAGGTAGACAGTGAATCCCCTGCTCAGAGTACAGCTGGATCATTATGACCATCACAGTTCAAAGTGCTTGCCCCAAGTTACAGCTTCACTACAGACAAGAACAGGCAGTGTTCAAGCCTGTTACGAGAGACAGAATGAATCCTAATTTATCTGCTTCTTAAATTCTCCATATTTCTCTACAAACACTCTTTTTCCACATCAACATTCTGCTTAGCCCATATACTAACTGCCCCACAGGGGTTTCCTTAACAGACACTGCAGGTAACCCTCTACACAGAGGATGCTCGTCATACCTTCTGCTTCTCCGAGTGGTTGCTGGCCTGTTTAGCAGCCTCAGCCAGTAACTGCTCGTACTGCTTGTGGCCTTTGTACTCCCGAACCCGCTTCTCGTGCACCCACGCCCGCTCCGGCTGGTTGCTGAAGAACTGGACGTGGTATTCCCGGGCACCTGGGAATGAGAAATGGTTGTCAGCACTTTCAGCGCCATCATAGAATGAACCAAGTTGGAAAAGACCTTAAAGCTCACCAAGTCCAACCGTTGCCCGACACTGCCAAGGCCACCACTAACACTGAAGGCCTCGGCTCCACGGTGTGTGAGCACTTGCAGGGACGGTGACTCCAGCCCTGCCCTGGGCATCTGTTAGAATGCCTGAGCACCCTCTGGGCAAGGAATTGTTCCTCAGCTCCATCCAACCCTGCCCTGGGGCAGCTGAGGCCGTTTCCTCTTGTCCCATCCCTTGTTCTTGGGAGCAGAGCGCAGCCCCTCCTGGCTCCATCTTCCTCTCAGGCAGTTGTAGGCAGCGATCAGGTCCCCCCTGAGCCTTCTCTTCCCCATACTGACCCCCCCAGGTCCCTCAGCTGTTCCCCATCACACTGTGCTCCAGGCCTTGCACCAGCTCCAGTGCCCTTCTCTGGCCCAGCTAAAGCACCTCAATGTCTCTCTTGTAGTGAGCGCTCTTCGCTTACACCTTCCTCCTGCACATCACTCATTCCTGCAGGTGGAAGCAGCTAACTGAAGTTTAGAAGTAAGATAAGCCTAGATGTAGAACAGTTGAAGATGTGAGGTGTATCTTGCCCACACTGCACACTCTCAACACTCATCAGCGTCTCCTCATAAACACATGGCCTGGTGGAAAATGAGAACGTCTGTGCACAAGCCTAATTTGCACAGGCTCATCTGTAGAGGTAATTCAATAGATACCAGCTTTAGATAGCTCGAGGATGTTCAGCTTAGCATGCACACAGCAGAGCTCATCCCACACAGGAGCTCAAGGAAAAGATGTTTCTAATAAAGCAACTACCGACACCTGCTATGCTGTGGCAAAGTTCCTCCTTCCTTACCTCTTGTATTGATTTTGGTATGAACATCAAGCTGTGGATCACATGAAACCATGCAAGGCCACCACGGGTATGTTCCCACCTTGGACCAAACCAGATCGCCAACCTGAAACTTGATGTCATGAGGGACTTGCGTTGGAAGAGAAGGTAAGAACTGCTGCACCTACAAAGGAAATGCAAGCTTGAAGCCACAGAAGACAATGCACAAAGAAGCACAGGAACATGCACTCTTCTCGTAGGTATCCCTGAGGTTTGATAACCTAACACCAGGGAACCACTGCTTTGAAGCAGGAGTTCCACACAGTCAGGATTGTCAGTGACTATCTCCTGTCAAACCAAGACACCCACAGCAACCCCCTGCCACCACCCCAAAAAAGCTTCATAAGTCCATTAAGAAAGTTGGTTTGAAGATAAAATAAAGCAATAAACACAAGATGAGAGATGTTTTGATGCAGTCATGATTAACAGGAGGTTCAAAGAGATGGCAACTGATTTATCTGACAAATTAAAGGCTTGTCATTAGCCCCAAAATAGAAGTGCTGATGAAGTGGTGATCAGTGGAGGTACTAACCGGGGTCTCCTCCAACACTGCATCTTCTCTTGGTCTTTCTGGCAGCATGCTAAGCCTCTCATTTGGTCTCTAGGAAATGGGTAACAATGAAGAGAAAAAGGGAAACAAACACAAACAAGGTAAGGGGCCAGGAAACCACACAAAGCTCATCATGAAACCAGGCAGAAACAGTGATCCACGGACAGAAAGGCAGCCATGAACCCAGCAAACAGGAATGTGATGGCTCCTTATGGCCGATCCAAACCAGAGCAGCATCAATCAAAAATGACCTTTCTTCCTACACTATTCACATCACATCTACACACACCAATGCTCCCCTGTAACAGGTGATGGAAGAACACACTCAGGGCCAGGAAAGCCACCTAGATCAATAGTCAATGCCAAAGAAACAGAGAAGAGCATATGGAGGATGCCCCCAGCACCGCAAGGAATCTCTCTGCACAGCAGCTCTTTGCAACAGCCGCAGTATACAAATCACATGAAACACACAGCATGAAACCTGTAAAACCCATGGAAAATTGCACAGTTCACAAATGTTATTTGTAGGATCAAAAGCCAATAACATAAACCCCACAGTGCGTTACAGCCAGGTAAAGGTTGTGATGAAAAAGGGATCACCATGAGCAGAAGCCAATGCCATCGGTGGAACAGCAGCGATAGGGAGTGTGGTGACCCACAGCTGAGCAGATAAGAGGTGGCACATGAGCTATCTACTGCACCAGGGAGCTGACACTTGCTTCGTCAATAGCCAAGGACTCAAAGAGCAGCCAAAAGAGGAGTCAGACACATGTAGTGGGAAAATGCCTTTGCTGGGAATCCAAATTAGGACTGGTCCATTGAAAACAGAGCCCCCAGGTTAGTCAAAACGGCGTGCTTCAGCTCAGACAACTAGGAAACACAAGCATCATCTAGAGCAATGATGCTCAGCACCGCATTCAGAGCTGTCTGGAGAGAAGGAGCTGTTAAAAGCAATCATATGAGCGTATCCTGGGCAGAATTCCTTCCTCCCTGGTACAGCAGGACGCACAGCAATGCCCCCTGCCTCTCTTGCTCTAGTGGAAGCTTCACGCCGGCAGGAGAGGCAAGCTGAGCACGCAGGTTGCAAGCTTCAGCTCCTCCCAGAACACAATCAGTGAGCTTGCTCTTAAAACAAGTATTCAGAGCTTAAAGTCCATTGATGTTTTCGGAACGTTTTCATTTCAAATCAGCCTTTCAAGCGTGAACATCCCCACACAGTCAGTGGCTTTCCACAGAGAGCAGTGGCAGAAGGAGACAACCTTACTTGGAAATAGCCATGCTGAGTAGAGAAGGGTAAAACAGCCACAGCTGTCCCTGAAGCTGTGTTTGCTCCCATTAAGATGATCCTAAGTTACAAGTTTCATCTCATTAATACTGAATATGACAAAAGTGTGCGTGCTGACGGTGTAACTGTGCACTGGAACTCCAAAATGTGGGAGGATGCAACTGAGACTGCGCTGGGTAACTCACAATGGAAACCATCAGCACAAACTCCTGCTCGTGGCAGTGATCTGCTGCCTGTAACAAGGGTGAGTACGTGAAAGATCTTACTGCAACACCACCTTCTGCAAGGGAAATGGAAGCTCCAAGGGGGACAAAACCAAGACTAAGAGTCCTGGTGGATCCTGCATGGCACATACGAGTAGGAACTTGGAAGCTGAGAGATAAGGGTTTAGTTCAGACTCACTGAGGTTGGAAAAGGCCCTAAAGATCAAGCCCAACCATTAACCCAGCGCTGCTAAGCCCACCACTAAACCATGACCCCAAGCACCACATCTACACGTCTGTTAAATCCTTGCAGGGATGGTGACCCCACCACTGCCCTGGGGAGCCTGTTCTGGTGCTTGACAACCCCTTTGGTGATGGAATTTCTCCTCATACCCAGTCTGAACCTCCTCTGGCGCAGCTTGAGGCCGTTTCCTCTTGTCCCATCCCTTGTTACTTGGGAGAAGAGGCTGCAAACAGTGTGCGTGCGAAATCACGGTGCATTCCACCACCATGTCAAGTGTATGACCCTGCTGCAAGCAGAATAGAGCCTTGATCCCCATAGGGCAGGATGTGCTCCCACACCTACCAGACGCAGCAGCTACCACAGGGTGATACAAGTTCTGTGAGCTGGCCTGGCCTGATATGGAACCTCCCCATTCCTGACACCCCCCCTCCACTGGGATATACAGAATCCATCATCCCAGATTGGCAGGAATAAGCAAGAGGAAAGGAAGCAGAAGTAATGAAGCGGCTTATAAAACTGAAAGGGAAAGAATGGCCGAGAGTACCAGGACTTTGCTTCCTGGAATCAGTTAAACCACCACTTACCGACAACACCCCTTGTGCAACCACACAGCAGCAACAGGCATCAAGAGTGAAACCTCCCAGAGTTTACCAAGTCAACCGGTATTTGTTTTGCCTCCTGGTTTATACTGGTTTCTACACACGCCTCATAGCTATTGGGTTTCATACAGAATCATGGCATTTAGAATATCTTTCAGAAACTCATTCGAAGCTGCAATGCTGAATGCTCCTTCCAGCGAGTAACCCAGCAGCCTGTGCGCTTTGGGCCCAAAGCTCCGTCTTCACCACTCCCCAAAGCACAGCAAACATGCTAAAACACTAAATAGGATTCAAACCCCATGAAACCACCTTTTCTAACATCAATTATTTCATAGACAGCCTTTAAACCAAAACTGCTGCCCTAGAAATACAGATTCTGGCAAGCTGAGCATCCGACAATAAAACCTCATGGCTTTACATAGGTAATACAAGTAAGAGCAAGGAAAAACAGCGCCCAAGACGCATACTCCCTCCACGGTACCGGGTATACAGATGGCTGAAACTCTTATTCCACTTACATTTTGCTCCTCTGGTTCTAATTTGGGGATTTTGTGTGACTTGCGCTCTTCCGAGCGGGAAGAGTCATGCTTGCTACTCTTTTTCCTTTTCTCTTTCCTCCCTTCGTGTTTCGCCTTAGCATACTCACTCGCTTGTACTTCATTTAAAAGGTCCCCACAGAGAGAGGACTCAAACAATTCCCTGCCGTTCTGGATAGTTTTGGTTATTTTTAATTTGATCTCTGGGGAGCCAGTCTTCTTTGGCATCACCGCCGGTGGAACTGAAGGTGGTGGTGGAGGCGGTGGCTGCGGAGGAGATGGTTTCTCCACGACTTCGTGCGGCCGTGCGCTCGAGTGGTCCAGTTGGTAATACTCGGGGGGGCTGAAGTTCCTGACTGTACCAAACCCATTGGCTGACCCGTTGGGGTACTGAGTGTACGTCTGGTATTTGGCTTGAGGCTCGTACATGTTGATGGTTGGGGGGTAGCCGTTGGTGAGGGGGGGGAGCTCCTCGGCTGCGGGTGCAGGGTAGGGGAAGCCCTGCTGCAGTGCTGCCTCGTAGGGCGTCTGCCCACCATCTTCAGCAATGTCGCTGCTGCCATCGAAGGCGTCCTCTTGGCGGATGTTGGCTGAGTCAATGAGTTGAGGTGGTTGCTGAATTGTGTTTCCCATGATCCCTTGCATGAAAGAGAAAGAGAAATCCATTGTTCTGCTCCAGCATCCTTAGCTTTCCCTTCTTCTCATAGGGCCTACAGGTGGGCAAAGGGAAAGGAGAAATCGGGGTGAATCATAAGATAACAATTAAGCAAACTGATGAGATTTAAGACCAGTTCCCAACCCTTTCATTCAATGGCACCATGTTACGGATTTACAGAGTACCACTGAATCACAGAATGGGTTGGGTTGGAAAGGACCGCAGGATTATCCCCTTCCAAGCCCCTGCCATGGACAGGGATGCCTCACACTAGACCATGTCACCCAGTGTGGCCTTGAACGCGACAAGAGATGGAGGATTCACCACTTCTCTGGGCACCCTGTGCCAGTGCCTCACCATCCTCACAGTAAAGAGCTTCTTCCTTATCTCCAACCTGAACTTCCCCTGTTTCAGTGTGAACCCATCACCCCTTGTCCTATCACTACAGCCCCGGATGAAGAGCCCCTCTCCAGCATCCTTGCAGCCTCCTTCACACATCTCTGCAGAGCAGCTTTCTTCTTTCCCAAGACATCTGAAGAAACGTTCTAAGCACCTCCAAGTGCTTACAGATCAACGAGCCCAAGTGTGACAAAGCCTTACAGCAGCGCTAGAATTCCAGCAGCTCTCTGTAGGCCTTCCAGCTTGGAGCAGGGAAGCACAAAGCAGACTTCACCCCTCAAACACACAGAAAACACCAAGTTCTCTTGACACTCATTGCTGCAAACTGGACAAGGCAGAAAATCCACCCAAAGACCACTTCTTCTCTTCCTTCCCAAAGCTACAACCAGATGAGCAGCCCTTAGGCCGGCTGGAGACCAAACATTAAACCTTTAGGGCTCAAACACTACATGGATCCGAAGGAAACAGCCTCAGCATCAAACCATCTCCAAACCTGAGGTTATTCACTGATTCAGATTACAGCTGAGAAAGCTGTCACACACACACTTGCTATTTTCCATTGCATATTAAAACACGACAATCAGATGAAATCCAACTTAGATTTCCAAACCTCAATTACTGGCTCAGCAAAGGCGTTTGCAGTCACCTAAATAATCCCAATGTTCAATAACAAGTGACCTAAACTTCAGGTAAGAACCAATGGTTTGCCTGCAGACAAGGTCAGTTTATCCCTTCCAAAGCAAACACAGCTCAGTGATATTTATTCTGTCCTTGTGTGGGCATGAAGGAGGGTTATTGTGCCCTTCTGGTTGGGGTTTGAAGTGACATTAACACATCCCACAGATACTTCTCATTATAAGAAGCTCCATCTAACCCTGCCCACATTCAATTCTCACCTCATCTCAATGCCTTACCTAATAGTTTTCAAAACACCGAGAGCATTTCCCTCCTCTGAGGCTGCAAAAGGAAACTGAAGTTATGAGAGCAATGAGTAAGAGCTTCACACTGGGGTTACACTGCTGTCTGTGCTCATCTTTACAATCACAGAGGCACCTTTGGTGCTGGAATTAAGGGATCAAGGGAACAACTTCACTGCACAACAGCCGAATTCACTGAGTAACCACAAACCCACCCCAGAAGCGTTGCAGCCCAGGGGAGGGTGCACCGAGGAGCAGCACTCGGAGCAGGGCTGTGTACCAAGGCCAAAACACAAAACCACCACCTCCAGGAAGAGGAAGAGGGACTGTTCATCCTCCTCACCAACTACTCGTACTTTATGTCTGTCACCCTGAAGAGCAAACAACAGATTTCTCACCCTCCCAACAAACTGCACCCGAGGCTGCTTCTGCTGTTACTGAAACCAGGTTCAAATCTTCTTTTTCTTCTGGGTACTTAAACCCCCCCCCCCAACTTTATCTTGAGAAGCTGCTGTGGTCACCCTGGTACATCCGCTGCTGATGGACAGTCAACGCAGGAAGAGTTTAACAGAGCTTAGAATTACTTTCAACTTCCCAGTTTTGGAATGCTTTTAATAGGAAGTAAATCACATTCTTTTACCCAAATGCAAGGAAAGTAAGACCATCCCCTTAGTTTAGCATTAAGCACCAGGATGTTCAATAAGGGATCTGCTGAAGTGCATCACACCAGGACCCAACCTTTGGTGAGGCCACTCCAGAACTATATGAAAAGCAAAAATCAAGTTGAAGAAAGAGAAACTCAAAGACAACAAAACGATAGAGAGTTAAGAGTAACCCTGCTAATGTCACACGGTGCTTGGATAATGCTGCTTTATATTCTCCTGAGGGTGGAAATGCTGTGAGCTTTGGGCCCTGCTGGAGGATGCTCTTCTGGTGGGGGCAAAGAACTTGAACACATCTCATTCCTCTCCTCAGAGGCAAGAGCAGACCCTTCCCTGTCCTTCCCTTCCAGGCTTGCCTTAGAAGAGCTTCCACACTGCGGGCACGAACCCAACTGCTTTGTGCTGTGCTTCACTTGGACACCA
Organism: Psilopsiagon aurifrons; assembly: GCA_025447955.1. NCBI lineage: Eukaryota > Metazoa > Chordata > Aves > Psittaciformes > Psittacidae > Psilopsiagon > Psilopsiagon aurifrons. The sequence continues at coordinate 50,112 of JAOEHY010052619.1, forward strand.
AGGCTGAGTTATCCTCTGGCCCATTGCAGTGTTCTATGTTAGGCTATTTGTCTTCCCCCATTCTAATCCCATCTATAAACATCATTCTGAAGCTGATGACCCACAGACTGTTGAGTGATTTAATAGTGCTTCTGAGCCTCAGCTGTGCTCCTATGGAAAGAACTCCCTTTCACAAGGCTACAGCACTAAGCTGTGACAGTACCACATGCTCCTTGACAGGGTCACGTCTAAGGGTCTACAGTGAGATGCAGCACTCAAAGCAACACAGCCAGAAGATCCTGCCTCTTCCTTCAAGGAATGCTCATGCCAGGGCAGCTTATTTCTCCTTAGAGGGGCTGAAATAAGGTACAGCAGCAAACCCAGCAGTTTTGGTGGTGTTGAGAAGCTCTCTGCTAACACAACTATCCCAGAATGGATTTAAGGAGATCCAGGCATGGCATTAACAGAACTCAAAAGCTGCAGGACAGTGTCTGATGGCTCTTATCTCCTGCCCACAGAGTCCTTGGGTCAAAGTCTGCCCACGCTGCCAGTCCCCAGGTAAGGCTGCTCCTAAAGCTGCCAACACACCCACATCCACAAGGTCTACGTGCAGAGGGTGGGCTGTCAGCATGCTTCATCTTGTTACCTGTGGGTTAAGAACCTTCAAAACCCTCTTCTTCCATTGGATTTAGGAGCTACCAGCACAAGAGTTTTGATTACTGAAGTGACTCCTTTGTGGAGCTCCGCTGCAAAACACAGCCTGCGCTTCACACCTACCTCAGCACCTTCCCATCCAGGCTGCAGCACCAGGGGCTATTGCTTCATTGCTACACTCAAGTCTTAAACCTCAGTTGTGGTGTTCTCCTCCCACAGAGGTTACATCATCTGGAGCTTCTTCCTTCCCCGCTGCCATCACGGCTCTCACACCCAGAGCTCCCCACCCTCCCTCCTCTCCATAGCTCTGCATCACTTTGGTCATTTCCCAGTTGCTGCCCAGCGAAAGGACAGCCCCTGGAGCTACCAAGGGAACAGAACCATCAACCTGGAATGTGCAGGAAGCTCAACAGCCAAACCCACAAGGATTGCCTTGGAAAAGTCATTCCCATGTGTAAGTCATCCTCACTACTGCTGGAATATCAAAGAGGCTCGGAAGAGTTGTTCCTTTGCTGAGGAGGGACAGGCACACCACCTAAACCCACAACTGAAGGTGACTTTCAGCAATACACGTTGCTCTTGCAAGGAAGTAGTTCGGAGTAAGTTCTTCCCATTACAACAGCTCTACTAAATCACAGTATCAGCCTCCTGCAAGCTGTAGGATTTAGGTTCCAAACATGATCCACGATATATACAACACTGGAACTCAACCAACAGACAAAGAAACCAATTACTTCAGGTTCCTAGGAAACAGACACTTCAGAGCAGCTGGGAAACACCATGAAACCCACAATACCTTCCAAACCACAACTGGATGTCCTAAGGAGGGAAAAGAGCTTGTTCTCTGTAACTGGGGAGAGAAACACATCCTGCACATGGTCCTTTCCCTGTAGGATCTTCTGCCTGAGCAGGGAATGAGCCTGTTTAACAGGCATTGCTTGAGCAAATATATCCATGTTGTCCATGGGAGAGTCACAATTCCAAGTACCAGGGGGGAAAGTAAATGAACTAAAACATAAAGGCAGTACGAGGCAAAGGCAGAGCTCTTAAAATCACCCAAAGTTTGCTTCACTTCCCATCCCATCCCTGCTTCTTCACTTGAGTGTGACTCAAACCACTGAGTCGCACTCAGGACAATGGGAAGGTCTCAAAGCGGTTTGGAACCCTTTTGCCACCATCAATTGCACTTCTCCAAAACCATTTTTAGCAGGAGCATTTTGCAACTTCCCTCCCAGCAAACAACACCCCCCCCCCCCCCGGGGCTCTCCAGTCCTCCTGCTGTGCTGCACTGCACTGAGTAACAACTGAGGCTTCAGGCTGTCAAACAGCTCCGAACACCGCTGATCCCATGTGATGAAAGCTGCGCTTCCTCCTCAAAAGCAGCTTTGTGCTCCCACACGGGAGGACTTCCCTACTAAACACACCCCCATGGATCTATCACTGTGTTCTTTCTCCAGCAGGAAGAGCTCAAAGCAAGGAGAGAAGATCCCTGGAGCTGACACAACATCAAGTGAGGCACGCAAGGATTTCCACAAAGCCTTTCTGTATTCAAGTCACCCTTTCCTGGTGCCACCCCCACACGGGGAGCCCTGCCTGCAGCAGTTGGTTAGCACTTGTGAGAGCCAAGACTATGGCAAACGCATCTGCTGTGCGAAGAGGAATTGTCCTACTGGCTCACTGAGCTGAAATAGCACCAATTTGAGTCAGCCTTACGCGCTCAGTGAACAGTGTCACTGCCTCGTCACCCTCAGCCACACTTCCTATCAACAGGCTTAAAAGCAGGAGCTCCAGGGATGTCTTTACACAATAAGAACAACCCAGCTCCTGTCCATACAGCGATTCAAAGATCTGGTCATATCATAGAATCCCAGCCTGGTTTGGGTTGGAAGGGACCTTAAAGCTCATTCAGATCCAACCCCTGCCACGGGCAGGGACCCCTTCCACTGGAGCAGAGTGCTTCAAGCCCCTGTGTCCAACCTGGCCTTGAGCACTGCCAGGGATGGGGCAGCCACAGCTTCTCCGTTCAACCCATCCCAGTGTCCCACCACCCTTGTATTGAAGAACTTTAGAGCTCACCTCGATCTCCCCTCTCAGGTTAAAGCCATTCCCCCTTGTCCTGTCCCTACATCCCTTGTCCAAAGCCCCTCTCCAAGTTTCCTGTAGCCCCTTTAGGCCCTGGGAGCTGCTCTAAGGTCTCCCTGGAGCCTTCTCCAGCTGAACCAGCCCAGCTCGCAGCCCTGAGTCACCACGCACCCATCCAGTGCCACTTTCCATGCTGTTTCATTTCATGTACCCCCATGTCTCACCCATGCTGGTACCGGGTACCTCAAGCATCTCCTCTCTGCAGCTCCTCTGAGGAGCTGAGCTGACAGCACTGCTGTAGGTGTTTCACCAAGGACAGCTGATGGGCTGGAACAAAGGTGGCTTGCTCGGGTTTGTAAGTGATGCAATCAGCTCCTGTTGTGTTTCCATTCCTGCTCTCAACACCTGCCTGGAACCAGGTGAAACACTGAGGCTCCTGCTGCAGGCTCCTTAGCACCACTGAGCACAGCCTCGTGTTGCCTATAGTCACGTCCAAAATCACCTGCAGAGCTGCTTTATCAACCCCACCAGCCTTCTGTGATGCTCAGATTATAGGAGCAGACTGATTCTTCCCGATTCCTGCCATCAGGATTTGCAGCCTGCTCTGTCCCACTTTGTTCTGGATGGCCTTAAGAAATCATTCATGCAAAGTTTGCTTTATACACGCTAAGACAATGCCAAGTTTTTTATGGAATGGTTTGGGATGATTTGCAGCAGCACAGAGCTTCGTTAGCAGAGGAACTGCAGCCTGTGGATGCCTCCTGGCTTCAGCTGGACTCTCCTGGAAGCCACAGAGGTGAATCAGAGGCCTCTTGACAAACCTGAAAGTGTGTGGTGAGGCTGCCTGCTTCCCTGGGTACCTTCCTAAAGGTGGTTTGGTTTTAAGGCCAGAAGGAAGCGCCATGGCTGAAACCTGGGTTTGATAAAGGCGTTTGCATGAAGTTACCCATGGTGACACGGAAAGAAATAACTTGGGCAGCAGCAAAGACAACACTTTGGGTTAAAAAGGGAAAGAAAAGGGGTCGCTTTGGGACTCTAAATCATTGGGATCTACAGTCTCCAAAGCCAGATCTTCAACACACATCTTGTTAGAGCCACGATGTGCTTTCACATTTCAAACCAGTGCACTACCACAGGAACCCCTTCAAGTTCAGGCAAAGACAGCACACTGAAAGCCTCAGAACACTGTTGCGTGAACCCAAACCATGCAGTCCTGGGTCAGCATCCTCTCCTCTGTGACTCCATGAAGCCCATGCTCACTTTCTGGAGCAAAACCTTCCAAGCAGTTCTTTATTACTATTGTAGCTCTCTCTGCCACAACTTTCTCTGTGCATCTCAACACTAACGCCACAGGAACAACCACTAAACCAGGCTACAACTCCTTCCTCAGCCCCCATCACCTTACACCGGCTTTTAGGTCGGTTTGTACATGAAGAACTATATCAGCATTAGGGTTTCCTCTTAACAACTAACCGAAAACCTTAAGCCTTCATTAAAACTGACACTCCAAACGGGACACACAACGAAGCACCGTCCACTGCAACAGCACCAAACCCACCCCAAACCCCCCCAAGCGCACTCTGTTCGGCACTGCAAACAGAGGAAACCCTCATAACCGAGGGGGAGCAGAGGGGAACGGCGCCGCTCACACACACACGGGGAGCCCGAGGCTTTCCCCACCGGACGGGTTGGTTCCATTCCCCCCCCCCCAACCCCGCTCCCCGGTTACCTGTGGCGGTGGAGCCGCCGCCTGCGCAACCCCTGCGGAAGGCAGCGGGTCCCGTTGGTCGGCCCGGCCCCACGGAGCCTGCGTTCCGCTGCGGGGTCTGCTCGGGACAGCCCCCGTTCCACC
>JAOEHY010052621.1:0-16045 GCA_025447955.1 Psilopsiagon aurifrons
AACACTGCCAGGGATGGAGCATTCACAACTTCCCTGGGCAACCCATTCCAGTGCCTCACCACCCCTACAGTAAAGAATCGTTTCCTCATATCCAATCTAGACTTCCCCTCTTCAAGTTTGAACCCATTAGTCCAGCCACTGTCCTACATCACTTATTTAACTCACTTAGAATGGGACTCAAATGCAAACCCTTTTCCACAAGCTGAACTCACAGAGGACATTTTCTACCAGCAATGCTATGGCACTGCTTTTATACACCCTTCCTTCTTGAGATTCCCCATGGTTTCCTCTCAGGTCTGAATCTCCTCTCATCCATCCTTGCCACTCTTCCCCTATTTTCTGATCTCTCTCCTTTAACATCCAGTAAGATGTCTGAGCTTTCCTCTCACCTCACCAGTGGCCACCTCTTTTGGAAAAGCAAGGATGACCACCTGCCTAGAGACAAGGAGGATCTGGATGCTAAGCCAGGATTGGCCAAGCTGTGACAAGCTTGCCTTTTCTGAGACTGAGGGAACAGCTGAAGAGGTGGCACAGCACTGGCATTTCCAAACCAGGCATTTTCACATTATGGCCCTGAGCTTCTACAGAAGTATAAGTGGGGACTCTTCATCAGCGATTGTAGGACAAGGGGTGATGAGTTAAAACTTAAACAGGGCAAGTTCAGATCAGATATAAGGAAGAAGTTCTTTACTGTGCCTCACCACTGGAGCAGGCTGCCCAGAGAAGTGGTAAATGCTCCATCCCCAGCATTTTTTAAGGCCAGGTTGGACAAAGCCTTGGGAGACACAGTCTAGTCTGAGGCGTCCCTGCCATGTCAGGGGGCTGGAACTAGATGATCTTAAGGTCCTTTTCAACCCAAACTATTCTGTGATTCTATATACAAATTACAGATGCTACACAGTTGCACAGGTGGCATTAATAACTGCAGCTAATGTCTGAGTGCAGGCAAGGTAGTAAGTTGCTTTGGGTATTAATATGCTTGCACACTTTGAAGGGAATTCTGTCAAGGTCAAGCTAGAAGAGGATGAACTATTAAAAAAATCAAACAAGATCTTGTGTATTTCATCATGCAAATGCTGTAAAAAATGTGTTCCAGCACCATGTTTCTTCTGTTTGGTGAGATAAAGTAGCTCAAATGCCTTCCAAAAAATAACAGCAAAGGTAATAGCAGCTGTGGGTGCAGAGGTAGTAGAAACACATGGAGATTCAAGTGCATGCTGAAGGAAGAGCTGGAGAGGTAGAAGTAATAGGGAAACCAGTAGTTTTCTTTTTAGCAGCAGCAGCGAGCTATGAAATCAAGCCTTAGGTGACTGTAATTCACCTTAGGGGCATGATGACGGGACATTACTAGTTTGTATGACTACCTGTACTGGAGTCATCAGGGGTTACTGTTTGGGCAACTGTTATCACCATGCATTTGGCTAATGAGCTATAGGTTATGACATAATTAGGAAATTTCTATTTGAGCCCCAAAGAGCCAGTTTTGCAGAGGTCTGTTGTGATACTAGGTGACGGTGACAGGAGCCCAGTGGAACCCCACAGATACTGCGGATCTGGTGGGTGCTACAAGCCCGCAAAGCATTAAATTCAGCTGAGCCTGGACCTAGAGGGTTTTTTTTTTTCTCTATTAATGTGGTTTAGAGGCACTTTGGAAACTAGGCTATGGTCTCTGCTGCTGTTTTCTCCCACTTCAGTGTCACAAAGGTTATTGTTCTTCAGCGGGATAGCTGCTTCCAGCACTGACTCAGGAATGCCAACTGTAATTAAAGACTTGGAAAAACCAATGCATTTAATGGCTTATTTAGGGTGACAAGTGCTGTCTTACCTTGGGAATGTCTATGAGCCTAATAGGTGTAGCTTTCCTTTTGGCTTTCTCTTGCTGCATCATTTGATATTAGCTTTCTTTTGCAGGTTTTTGAGACCAGTGTTTGAGATACGCACTTGCAAATCTTGTGTTGAAATCATAATAAAATGTCACACCAATTTATTCACTGGGAATATTTTGCTAGCTTCTTGTATTAATTCCCCCCAAAGCTAATTTAGATGCTTGTTGTCTGTGCAGTCTGCATCTGTCTGTATTAATAACAGTGCAAGTGTCTGAATAAATTAAGACATTTTACAGCATTTAAACATCCCAAAGATCTTACATTTTCCGTGAAAGTGGAGAAGTTGTACTATAATTTATGGATGTTTTCCCATTAATCTCTGAATTGTTTTGGCAGCTAATGCCTAAAAGCAGCAGCTACCTGGCAAGGACAGAATATCTGTCAGACCATGAAGGGTGCCTGCATTCACTGGAGAGATAAACGGGAACACTGAAATAGAGTTAAGCCTAGAGAAGGAAGCTCATCCTCAAACTGACTTGCCAAGCCTGTTTCATTATAGCTTATAGCTTTCATTGTAGCTTAGCAAATGCTGTTAAGTATTCTGTCAAAATAAACTTACTTTTCCAGAGAAGTAGCACTGCTACAGGTACTATAATAAAAACTCCAAGTTTTCTTACAATGCATTTTCTAATCCAAAACATGTAGGAGCTTTTTTCATTTGTACCTTTTCTGCCCAGCCATAATGAAGACAGATTATTTCTTAATGTGGACCATTTAGGAAGCAGTATTCATGTATTTTGAGGGCAGGAAAAAAAAAGAGTGGTCTTTCAAGTTCCTATAGCTCTGATAATGTCACGTTACAAAATCATATTTCGTACTTATCACTATGGAGACATGTCCTTTATGCAACTTAAATGACAACTATTTTAATTTCTGGATTATATAGTATCTATTCATGCATAATATCTATTTATGGTAGGGTGTTGGAACTAGATGATCTTAAGGTCCTTTCCACTCCTAACTATTCTATGATTCTATGACCTAAGTTTCTTTGAGAAGAAAAATTGAAAAAAAAAAAAATATCAGAAGACTGTCTTAAAAATAGCATTACAATTTTTTGTAACTTTATTTAAAATATAGTCTTCTAGTTTCTTGCCTATTTACTGGAACTATGTTCTATTAGTTAAGTAGCTCTTGTTCAAGCAAGAAGACTAAATCAAGCTTATGGCATAATTAGAAGACATTGGGTGAAAAGACACTGGTTGAAAAAAGAAGGTTAAAACCTAAAGAAATGTTTAACGAAAATTTCCTTACAGAAAAAGGATAAAAACAAAAACAGAAACCATGACTGTTTTAAATTGTGTATTATTGTTTTTCTAACAAATTATTAAAATTTGACATTAAAAAAGGAAACTTTCCAGCTCTGGCTATTACACTTCTGATGAAAACTGACTTAAAGACTTTCACTGACTTAAAGACTTTCAGTTCTGATTCTACAAAAGACAACATTATACCTCTAAAGGTTCTATATGTCTGCATGCAAGATTTTGTATCACGCTGGATAGATTTATTTTGGCTGAACTTTATTCAGTCTGAACTGGAAGAAAGGAAGCATGTTTTCTACTGTTATTTTTCTCTGATCATTACAATGATTTATGCTCAAGGGAAAATAAGACCACAGGTTCTACTCACATGAATCTTTGTGTAAGTCACTGTGCACATTTATGATCATATTTTTCCAATCAGAGTTAACTGAGAACAACTGCCTTAAGAGATTCTCTTCCCATACTCATGTATTTACAATCCATATGCTTAACTGGATTTCACTTAACAACTGTATTAATGGACTTAGTTACTAAACATTTGTGGATCATGTAACTGTTCTTTCATTATACACTAAATGAAGCTCAGTTGTAAACCTTAGATCTTTAATCCAAGATCAACTCCGCAGAGGTGTTACTCGCATTATTTTCTGTCAGGATCGACCTGAGACCCGACTACAGATGTAACAGTCCTTTGCCTTTAGTTATTCTCCCTCATTCCTTCCAAGCAACTTCAGATGTTTGGGTTTTTTTGTTCACTGGAAGTCAGAGAAAGTTCTTATGCTTCTGCACTTTCGTTATTAGGCAGGTCCAGCATTGCCTTTTCCCTGATACAGATTTGCCTTTCAAGCAGAGGATGAACTAGCTGACCTAAGAGATCTTTTCAATCTCTAATTTCTATGAGAAAAAAATACAAAAAGTACATTAACGTCATCTACAATGTTCTCTGTCAAATAATCATCCTGTCAGAAGGTCATTACACAAAATACTGAGATGCATTGTAATGCTGCTTTCAAAATTACACAATAAGCACTTGCATTTGCAAGTTATATTGAACAGTATACTGTTTGGAAGTATTTGTGTTTAAACAGCTAACTCAAGAAGGCTCTATGAACACACTAAGTGCTTTGAAAGCCATTACAAAAATCACTCTCATTATATACCATGTAGTAACCTCAGACCTATCTAAATCACGCATGGGTCTTTTCCCAAACCAATTGTAAACAGAAGTATAGAATATAACTGGAGTTTATTTTAGTAAGTATTTTGGGGATAAAAGAACCCTATATGGATCCAACAATGGTCCTTATAAGAAAAATAAGAAAACAATCATTGAATTGCATCTTGTGAGAGGAAATTGGGCCAAAATTGATCTGGATAGACAAATTTATTCTTACATGCAGTGAATGTACAATGAAATGTGATTAGAACAAGTGTGCCATCAGTCCTTTTTGCAAGATCGAGCACAGAAGAGCGCAGCCTTGATGAAAGGAATCGATAGCATTGAATGCGAAGTTGGAGGGCTGTCAAATCATCTTAATTCCTATTTTCTGAATGAGTGCATTGAGATCGCTTGATGCACATGCTAATAACCAAATTAGTGTGCTTTTGACTCAGCACAGTCAAGCTTCTATAAAATTCAAATAATATTGCTAAAAAGAAGAAAAAAAACACAACCCACATAAAGCAGAGATACCACAAAACACGTATGTTTCACTTTGAATTCTTAATTAACAGAGCTGCATTTCTCTTAGTTTTGTAGACATTAGCATATGCAAGCTACAACTTCACATCTCTTAAGAGACAATCTTTGCTCTCCCATGACTGGAAAGATAATCTACTCAACAGGCACAAATACCTACACAATACACACACTGCAAGGATCGACCTGTGAAGTCTCTGAAATCCATCATTCAGAAGCAATTAGTAAAACTTTGCTTTGTGATATTTCTCACAAATTTCCCTCAGAAAGAGTTGAGGGTGGTCTCAGGGTCAACTAAACCCAACCTAAGACTCAAGAGCCCTCAAGTGCTGTCTCCCAGCCACCTCCTCACATTTCCTCTCAGCCTCATGCACAGCAAGTCATCTACAGATGCAGCCAAACACCGTGGAGACAAGGAAGTAAAGGTTATGTGCCCATGTGCCACCCACCAGACTTAGAGAAAAACTCCGCCCATACTCATAAATCTACAGATTCTTCAGCAGCAATCTGAGTTCAGTTTTGATTTTATTTGTATATCTTTTAGTATCTTTTTGGTGGCTCCCTTAACAGATGCTCAGCTTCATGTCTTGCATATGCAGGAACAAATCAGAGTGAGGAAGCTCAAAGGAACAGAGTGTCTCAGCAGCTACAGGTTAATGAACTTCAAACTTGCTTCTGACATATTCAAAGACGTATTTGAAATAGCATGGTTCCCTTTCCAGCTTTGACAAGTACTATATTTTCACAAGTACAAGCTTTGAGGAATGTATTATTTAAGTACAAAAAATCAGGTATAGTTGCAGCACAGAAAAGTGTGAGGGCAAAGCCAAAGGAAAAAAAAGCAGAAGAGGGGTATCTCGGCTTCTCTAGTTGGCTCAGAACATTAGCACCAGACCTGCCACCCAGAGCCACTACTGTATTATCCCCCACCTTTAACAAACAAATGAATAAATCATAGCGTAACAAGGGCACAGGCAGTAAAGGGTGTAGGGAATCTATTTGTATAGTTAATAAAATGGCAGCAAGTAAATGAACAGTTCAGAACAATTAATACTAAAGCCTAACCCAGCACTTCCATAACAGTTGGATCGAATAGAGCGGATCCAGCATCGTTGTGCTCTATCCTTAAGCCACATAATGAAGAAAGCGAGGCCAAAAGTAACTGTTACTCCATCATAGCTAACTAATTTAGACGAAGGCTCATCGTGCCTTTGATAAGTAGGTTCAAAACAGGAGGCATTTTATGATGGTCTGGAAGGACCTTATATGTACAGTTGCAGAGACAATATGAACTCTTGATTCTCCTTTTTGAAAAATTACAAGTTTTGTTTTATCCTTACACGTGAGTCACTTCAAATCTAAGATCTTCATTAACTGCTGATGTTTCATATTTTTGCTATTTCTTTTGCTACGTGTATGTGAGCTTGTGAGTAACCTACTGATGAATTCACACACTCTGAAATCTCTTCACCAGGAAATTGACTTTTTTTAGAATGAAAAAAAAAAACCCCTAATTGCTATTTGTACCCATATGCCAGAGGAAGTAAGGTATCAGAGCACTAAGCATAGTAAGAGTCCAGCACAAGTGGACAAGGCTGCCAATGCTAAGCTTTCTGCATGCTGAATCCAGTAAACAGAGAGACTATATTGGAATTTATGAGATAATGTTGCTGTACTGCAAACCTGGAAAGACACAAAAAACATATGGAGCACCTTCAGCTTTAACATTCAGTCTTGGCCACCAGCATGATGTCCTTGATGTTTACTGTGTGCCAGGCACTTGGTTTACTTTGTGGTTCCTCTGTAATAATGGATTGCTGGGAACGGTTAATATTATATGGCATTAGCCTAGAAGTCTGTTAACTGACTGAACATGGTTGGATTTTTAGGGTTGGATGGTCAGGAAGAAAAGCAATCTATTTATTTATGTATTTACTTATTTATTTTTAAAGATATAGAAGCAAGTAGCCTCACATTTGTTGCATTTGAAGTACAGCAGTGCGCGAGTGACCTGTTCAGCTGACTCCATGTGTGCATCTGGTGAGAATACCAACTTGTCAACTCTCATGCTTTCAGGGCACACTTTGTACTCATTTTCATATCTGAAAGAAAATTACGCTGTATGCATTAGGCATTTGCATTCCCACTCATCCAAGTCCTTCCATATTAGTGTTGTCATGATAGTAGTGACATATAAACCTGCACAAAAAATTTCTCCATTCTGCTTGCAGTTTGTACAGAAGCAAGTATGTCCTTTTCTCTTAGATTCAGCAGGTGCGCTTAATGCCAATACAGGGTAAATTGCTTCTCCAAAGACTTGAGGTGATAGGACTCCAAACCTGAGACATTAATTACCACTGCTGGTATATTGGAAAACTTTAACCAAATTCCAAACTGTCAGCATCTGGGATTTCACTGTCTCCTCATGGATGGACTAATTCAGTCCAGAAGTTATACAGAGCATGCTTAGTTAGGAAAACATTTTCTGCAGCAAGATGAGAAAAAACTCCTGCATAATTCTAACAATTCCTCAGGTAAAGTTTTATTAATTGAATTGAGCCAGTGGATCAGATTTTAAACATGCTAGAAAGTGCAAATGATGAGAAAATAATATCTTTCCTGCTTTCTGCTGGTCATGCCAAATATACCTGGTGAGCTATCTAAAACACAGCATCACTATTTGGATAACCTCTGATTACTGAAGAACAGTTGGATAACCTCTGATTACTGAAGAACAATGGACATTGCTCATCCAAAACAACAAGTGGGTGTGACTCCCTATAGCACAACTTCAAGTGTAACAGTTTAGCATGATCATTAACTGATGTCTGTTAGGCTTCTGTGTTCCTTATTAATAGCACTTTTATTTCAATTTGTCTATTAGCTTCGTACCTTATAGTTCTACAATTATTTAGATATATGAGCAGATAGCTTCTAACTGTTATGATATTCTTTTGCTCCTTTATGTTCAGTTAAAAATTACTGTTATCAGTATTGTCATTTCTTGCATTAGACCCATGAAGTCATTCCATGACTTCACTAATTTAATTATACAGTATTTCTCAACACTATTTTTAAAGCATTTCATAGTGAAAGCAATGGGTGGAGTAATTTCCATTCTACAAAGTAATATTTTAATCTTGTGGTCAAAACCTTTTCACCGAATCAAATAGTTCCTTGACTGTATCTCTTGAGAGAGCTGAAATGAAAAGTTATCATTTAGTAATTTCTGATGGTACAGAATTTGGGCACCCTCGAAGCACATGCATGTTTATTGCAGCAGACTGATACTGATGCCTAAACAAGCAGTAATATTCACAATACAGATCTCAATATATAAGCAACATAATAATATTCATATTTGCACACAGGAAATGATAAATACAAATGTTCCCTCTAACTAGCTCACCAGATGTAGCCTGGTGAAAGGAAAATCTCTAAGATTGAAAATCAACAGATACACGTAACAGAGAAGTGGCAGAATCCCTGCCCGATTGACTGGTATTTGGCTATTCCGCTGGTGCATCAGAAACAGAAACAGTATAAATTTTTTCAGGCTCAATGTTTTCTCAGCCACAGGCAAAGCGAGCTGCTCTAGGAAAGTAACTTCAGGTCCCAGTTGTTTAAACAGAGCATTCCTAGAGCCCTGGGGAAAAGATTCACTTCCCTCAGCTAGTTTGCAAAAAATCTCAATGAAGTCTGCAGTGATTTGCATCATGGCATGTTCTCTGATGGCAGAGTTTCAGTCTGACCTCTGGCCTTGTGTTTGCAATATTATTGTTTTTCTGTGGTTGTGGCTACATGGCTTCATTAATGCCCACAGTGCTCTGATTTATATGTTTTTTTACTCTGTGCATTGCTCACTCAGTTCAGTTTTGACTAGCTGTGGTGATAAAGTTCTCTAAAATTATGCTCTACTGAAGCGGTAAACCCTCTCCGAGGATGGAAGAAGTTGTTTCATCTGAGTTCTGATGTCTAATAATTTCTTCTGATGCATTTTCAAACTTAAATGTGACAACTGATTCTTCTAAAGCAGCTACCTACTATTTCATTAATTCACAGTTTTTTGTAGTCAGATGGCCAGTTTTCCCATACAGGCAAAAAAGCCTTAAGAAGTGTCAGTTGTCTGTCTTCACCAAACCTGTCACTTCTCTGTGCACTGAAATAAACATGTATTAACAAAAACCAGCTCACCCTGTTTGATAATCTAAATGACCCCTGGAATTCTCAGCAAGAGGAGAAAAAGCCTCAAATGCATACGTTTAGTGTTCTTTCAGTCAGTATTCTGAATTGCTTTAATTACCACACCTGCGTGATGTCTTGTCAAGCTTCCCTCCATTGCTGTGTTTTATTGTTACACACATTTTATGTAGGCATCACAGTGACAACACCCAAAGTTAATATGACCACTTAAGCTGTCATTCTAAGAGACTGATAATAATATGGTGCTCTGATAAAAAAAGCTTTGTTTGGTTAAAAGACCTGTATCCAAAATAAATAGAAACTATCCCTATTTTCTTTTGTATTCATTCTTCAGTAGTATGCTTCTGAAAGAATACAGCACTTTAAATGCGACCATTGGTAATGCATACTCCTGTAAATATCATTATTCTCTGAATTTTCTTTTCTTAATTGACAGGACAAAGATCCAAGATCAGCCTGACTGCTCTTCCTCGGCAATTTTATGAAAGATTTGAACTACACAAAGTATACTGGCAGAAGAAAATTGATTTGAAGCAACTGAAGAAATGGACTTGGCTTTCATAGTCAAGTAAAGATCTAACTTCATGAAATGAGAGCACTAAAAATATGCCATGATTTTTGTTCTTGCAGTTCTTTAAGTCAGATATTGTGGAAATCTTGATAGACTTTGTAATTTCATTATCTACAGTCTCATGAGTGTGAGCCAGCTGTTTTGCTCTTTAGGTTAAGCTTACGTAATTGAGAAAGCAGCGATTCACATAATAATATTTATTTTCGTTTGTATTTATTATCATAATATAACTTTTCTTTCCTGCCTGCTGCTAGCCTCACTGGTTGCAATTGGGATTAGACAGTTTGTGAAAATTAGAAAATCTCTGCCTTAGGACAGAGACTGTATTTATACCTAGTGACTTTGAGCAATACTAAGTCCTACAGCTTAACAATGCTGTTAACACAGTTTCACTTCTTTGCTTTTACTTCTTAGCCAAGCCAAGTTAAGATTAGATGCTCTTCACAAAAACAAGGGCTCTTTGCCCCCACTAGCATGCTCACCTAAAGTAATTTATAACTTAATGCTACTGTCAGTTGGTGAATATGTCAGGACAAGTTTAAATAGGAGGTATTAATTGGGATTTGTCCCATATGGGAGTTGTCTTGGGCCTGCATGAACGGAGGCAAATGAAAAGGCTTTTCTCCTGTTCAAAACATGACCTCTCTGGGCTTATTTGGGCTCTTGATATAACAAGCACCGAACTAGCTAATTAGCTTGGCACTGTTTCAGACAGCTGGATTAGAGTCAAGTGATAAAATGCAGCAGAAGGCACTTCTTGGCACAGGTCCCTGTAACTCACCCCACCAGCCTGGAAATCCAGGGGATGAGAGGGGTACTCCAGGCTGGGGCTGGAGGCTCATTCTGAGTCTAGAGAGATGATGTCATTTGTTGAAGCTGCCTTTAACTATACGTGCTTCTACTGCAAGGACAGAGCAATGTATCTAGCATAAATAAGTCACAGGACCTGGCCAAGCTACTGTAAAGTACTCCCCTGTGGTCAAATACTCCCATTC
Source organism: Psilopsiagon aurifrons (assembly GCA_025447955.1). Lineage (NCBI taxonomy): Eukaryota > Metazoa > Chordata > Aves > Psittaciformes > Psittacidae > Psilopsiagon > Psilopsiagon aurifrons. The sequence continues at coordinate 10,620 of JAOEHY010052621.1, forward strand.
TTTACAGGAAACAGGAAGTTTCACAAACCAAAAGCTGCATTACAATCCATGAACATAGTTGCAGCTCATAGCCTTTTAACTAGGATTTTCACTGGCTACACTTACTTTACATCATGGTGTATGGATTTTGTATGAAGGTGCTTTACACTACCTGGGAAATACTTTTAACAGTTTATGCTCCTGACATGATATGGGTAACCAGCATTACAGGGAAATGTTTCAAAACAAGAGGAATACAGTACTTGGGTAATACACTAGTGTGAGATGTCTCTATGCCAGATGAGAATAAATAATAGCAATGCTCAGAAAATTAATTAAATTAAAATACATAAAATTTTCAACCACCACAATCTTTTTGCTGACTTCATTGTTGTGTGGTACCTCAGAGGGACAAAATTTGAGACAGTACTTTTAAACAGTGATTTCAGTTTGACTACAGAAAGCCCTTCAGCTAAGCAGTAATTACATGCACTATTCTTGTATATTTTGTAAGATTCTTAATTAATTTTAAATAGTTACAAATGTTATTGGAGAAATATGATACCATATTGTCATGGTTTAAGCCTCTCATGCAATTTGCTCGCTCACTCCTGGGATGGGGAAGAGAATTGAAAGAATGTAACTCCCATGGGCTGAGATAAGAACAATCCAGTTACTGAGGTATAACATAAACCACTGCTGCTGCCACCAGTAATAATAATGACAAAGGAAATACAAGGGAAGAGAATACTACCACTCACCACCCGATATCAAGCCCAACCCAGCAGTGAACCCCCTCATTCGGGTCCCTGCCCTTAGTTTTTACATCCTGGGCATCATGTGCTGTGGTATGGAATACCTCTTTGGTTAGTTTGGGTCACGTGTCCTGTCTCAGCTTCCTCCCGGCTTTCTGTCCTCCCTGGCAGAGCATGAGACTCAGAAAGTCATTGGTCAGACCAAACGTTACTGCAACAACTAAAAACATCGGTGTTATCAGCACTGTTCCCAGGCCGAAAGTCAAAACCACAGCACTTCACCAACTACTAAGAAAGAGAAAAATGGCTGCTACTGCTAAACCCAGGACACGTAAAGTAGGAAGGAGCTTATTTAGTTACTTCATACAACTGAGTCTACTTTTTACATTCTCATGGCCACATATTATTTCTAATAAACCCTGAGCAGCTTTCTATTATCTTCCTCTCTTCACACCCCTTTCACTCTATACCCATCTTTGAAAAATGAAATTAGTATGAGAGACTGTATTTGCAGAGTTTGTGTATGCAATAGCAAGAACATTGAAGAGTGTATTCCTACACTGAGGAACATGGTTTTTAACCTAATTTTACTGTTATAGCATCCCTAAAATATATTAAGAGATTTAAAACTATTTGGAATACAACCGTGTCAGGCTTGCATTGTTTCCCATCCACATTATCTTCTGTACGATGTGAAGGGATTCACAGAGCTTTCTTTTCTGTTCTCATTACAATCTTTGTCACTAAGAATGAAGTATTCAAATTTTAATGCCTCATATATTTTGTCAGCTGTATTAGAGTGCTGTACTATTCTGACCTTTTTGATTGGCTTGCCATTTCACTTCTTCCTACTTACAGCTTCATTAACCTGCAGGGGAGAAGTGGACCAGCTAACCAATGAACGGATGGTGTACTGAAAAGGTCAACATAGTCCAGCGTATTTACAATCCCTTCACAAACCACATGCAAGTTGAAGATGTAGAGTTCTCCATTTGGTATGGCAAATTTGCAGCTTCAGAAAACAGCAGTGACATGAATTCGTTCTGAATGCCAGACATTAGGAAAACGAAAGGAAGCAGAAGAAGCCTTTGCAACTCAATTGCAGAGAAAGGCCACATTTTTCAACTTGCAGTTCTTAGCAGAAAGCATTTGAATCTCAACTAAATGGCACTACCCAGACAAGTGAAATCCACAATTACCACTATTTTGAATTAGTCTTGAAGTTAACTATAAAAAACATCTCATTGCCTGTTAATATAATTCTGTGAATAAAGAATGAAAAACGAACAAGCTCTTTTTGCCCCGAGAGCTTTTTAAACAGGAAATACCTGAAGTTTGCCAACATTCTTTTCCATAGACTTCACTAAACATCATCTTCCATATGAGAAAACTAATGATAGTTATGTAATTAGTGCCATTTCAAGATAAGTAATTAAAAAATGGTTCATAAGACAAACTTCTATTTAGACCACAGAGACAGGGCAAAATTCAGACTAAACATGGAGTTTGATAGCAGAGGGCACTGTGCTATAGGAGGCTCTGTCTTTCAGATAAGAATTAAAACTAATGTCCACTTAGGATCACTGACTTTGTTTAGGCATGCTAATCTGAGTGACCTGGCTAGATTCCAGCTTCTATGATTACAGGTCTCTCTGCATACACAATTTTTCCTAAACTTAATTGTTTTGGTGCAGTTGTGGGGTTGCAGGAATGATGTCTCCCTTGCCAAGTACCTGAGGGCTCCTACATGAAGTAGAACAGCATTTCTGTGGTGAAAAGACAAGGAAATAATTTTACATACAGAGGTTTGAATACTGGTTATGAGACTACTTGTGAAAGTAACATACAGCAGGGAAACTTCAAAAAGATTTCCTGCATATTCGTAACAGTGAATAAATAATGCCAGCTCTAACTAGGATTTGGTCTTTCTTGCAAGATACTACTTTTCAGTTCATGTTCTGGTCTCTTTTGTGTAATGACAGACTTTAAGGTCTAAGGCGTGAAATACAAAGACAGGCATTTTTAACACCAAAGCAAATCGACTAAGAGATCTTAGAGTTACACAGGATGCTTGTGGCAAAGGCAGAAATCAATGCAGGCCTCCTGAATGCTCACGCAAAATGATTAAACCAGCAGTATCAGCCATAGCAGCCCTGATAATGGGTGAATTTCTAAGCAAGAGACAATTTTAAGGTCAAAAATAAAGGTATAAATAAAATTGAAATGTTTGAAAAATAGCAGAGCAGTATATACAAATAAAGCATGAATTAAATGAAACATTTACTCTAACAGGCACAGTTATACACCTGCTCCACTCTGCTTAGTAGCTACATGTGGACTATATACATGTGATCTCCTGCAGCTGAAGAACTCAGTGAGAGAATTCAAATGATTATGTTTCACTTCCTGTTAAACACACTGAGTGTATTAAGATCCCACCCATTTTGACACTGTTTAATATACTTCTAAGATGGTAATTAGCTCCTTTTCACAGAGAAACCAACCCACCTTGTCATAAGGAAGTTTCACATTTGCTGCAAAAGACCATGCATGATGTGAAGCAGAGCACAATAAAAATTGACTAATCTTAGGAGAGTGAGACTGTCAATGCAAATTATAAATAAACAAAACCTTAGATTGTATTGGTCTATCCCTTATATACATATACACACCAGAATTTGAACAAAAATCTTGTCATTGCATGACTTCTCTTCAATGTGTTAGTCACACAAAATGTTTCTGAGAAGTGTTATAGTAAGTGGTCCTTTTCACTTTATTTACCACAAAATGAAACCGCAAAATTAATTAGATCCTATTGCTAATCAGAGGGATCTGCTCCAAAGAAATACTCTGACATATTGGTAACTTGGTAATGTGTTAAATTTCTGTAGGCCAGTAATTTTTCTTGGCTTCCTCTACATAAACATCTAATAATAAAAAAAAAGTAAAGCAACACAGTTTTATTGAAGTCTGTGTTCATTTAAACCATCTGAAGTTCTGGCTCAGTACTGAGAAAAGATTATTTGTTATTGCAAGCAAAGCATACGTAAAATCTAGGATATTTTATCTTTCGAGGCTTGGCTGGAAATGTTGATCTTGGGTGCGTGAAGAAAACTGAAGACAAATATTTTGAACATGAAAAAAAATATTCCTCCGATTTTATGACCTCTGAAGAAAAAAAGCTGATTGATTTATATAACTTAATTCTACACCCTTAGTTTTATTTGTGTTGTTGCTTATCAAACATGCTCTCTTCCATTACAAATTAAGCCAAATCCTTGCTCAATTAATTTCTGTAATGTATCAGCTGATGCCATCATAATTAAGATTTCTTTAATTCCATTGATCACTATCTTCATTGAGTCACAGAAATGTCTTGAATAGACCATTAAGTCCTGAACCTACCCATCTGTCTGGAATCCAAACAGTAGCCAGTAGCAGTAGACTCACCAAAGAAAAAAATACAAACCAAATCAAACCAACAGGAATTCTAATCGCTAATTAAGACTAATTTTTTCTCAGCTCAGCAAAAAGGAGGTAACCAGTTTCAAAAGACACCACAGTGATCTCTGAGTTTTATTCTTCCTGCTGCAATCCTGAATGCTTTAACTAGCACGTGTTCACTACTTTTTGCAGGATAAAGTTAAAAAGAGAGAAATAAAATATATATGGGAAAATAACCAGAATAAGTATTGCAAACAAGCACTTAGGACTGCAGCTCTATCCTGGTATCTTTTACCCATTTGATAAAAACACAGATTTCACAAAGATGAAAATTGATGTTTTTTTCCTATTGTTATGTAGCATCTATATAAGAAAAGGAAAACAAACATTCCTTTCCCCATATTATTACTTTTGTAATAATAGAGATAGTCAAAGTGGCTCTTGATTTAAATTAATATTGTAAAAGCTACTGTTGGCAAAACCCCTGTTCTGACTAACATTAACAAAGATGCTGTTACCTGATGGTAGCACTAGCATAACTTTATGCCCAGAGTAACTTGTGGAGTCTGAGGAACCATGTGCCACAAGGTGAAATTCTGTAGAGGTTTTTTGGTCACAGTTTGGATTGAAAGGGGGGCCATTCCCATTCACATATTTCCATCCTTCGGCCAGTGAAGGGTTAGCACAGTAGGCTTACAGAACATAGTGTTTTCCTAGAACTCACTTGCTGACACTTGTATTACCAGGAAAATGGGCTGAAAATTACATTTCTGGACAGAAAAATGTATAGCATTTTCATAGATGCACATAGTTACCTATTTTATATTTGTATATAGTTAATTATAAATATGTGTGTAAACAAATGTACATAAATACAGGTACACACTTCTTCTGACTTTACTCTGAAGGAGTTAGAAACTCTAAAGTGAAACACAGAGATAGAATTATTTCACTTTGCTATAACATTATTTTTTGAGAACATTCCAGTTTAGTAGGAAGGATTTTCAGGTCTAAGATGTCATTTAGAATGAAAAAGAACAAAAATACTGACTTTGTTGTTCAACTCACATGGAGTGTTGTGTGCAGTTCTGGTGTCCTCAACATAAAAAGGACATGGAGCTGTTGGAACATGTCCAGAGGAGGGTCACGAGGATGATCAGGGTCCTGGAGTACCTTCCATATGAAGATAGGCTGAGAAAGTTGGGGCTGTTCAGCCTGGAGAAGAGAAGGCTGCATGGAGACCTCATA
>JAOEHY010052623.1:0-12611 GCA_025447955.1 Psilopsiagon aurifrons
AACTTAAACAGGGGAAGTTTAGATTGGATCTGAGGAAGAAATTCTTTACTGTAAGGGTGGGGAGGCACTGGAATGGGTTGCCCAGGGAAGTTGTGAATGTTTCATCGCTGGCACACTGGCAGCATTCAAAGCTGGGTTGGACAGAGCCTTGGGTGGCATGGTTTAGTGTGAGGCGTCCCTGCCCATGTCAGGGGGGTTGGAACTGTATGATCTTATGGTCCTTTCCAACCCTAACTATTCTATGATAAATATTATTACGTACAGTATACATATCATCCTCATTTTTGTGTGTATGTATGTATTTATGAGAAAGTGCGTGTGTGCACACAGAAGTGTGAAATTCTTTGAAAACTGGCCAAGTAACACCACTGCTATCATCACTATCACTAGCTTACAGCTTACAAAGATCAATTTATTGGGAACTGTGGTACCTAATTTTAAAGACATTTATGGTTCACCAACATTATAAAATGCTATCATACAAGTTTTATCTTATGTGCCACAAGCATACCTCTTAATTCTCACAAGTACCTCTCCTACAAGGGGCAAAATCTGATATCAGATCTACAACCAGAGTTAAACTTGATCCAGTTTTCACTTAAATGACAAGCAAGCACCTGAGGAAAAAAGTATTACTTGGCTGTGCTAAAGAAGACAGAATCACAGTCAGATAGGCTTTCGCTGTACCTTAGGGCTTGGAAGCACAAGAAACAAAAGACAAGTACTTCCTTTGGTTCTAAGTTTACATGCACATTCTACCATGTTACATCCTTTACTTCAGAGTTCAGAACATCTCTTATATGCAATAATGAATGGTATTTTAAATGAGCCTTTAAAGAAGATGAACTGTTTCCAGAGCGTTTGTTGAATAAGCATAAGAATTAGTTAACAGAAAGGATGCACCACTGAACAACACCCAACAAGCTGGCACTGAACTGGCTGCACTCACTTTTCGTCAGGCAAGGAAAGCAATTAATACATATGCTTTCAAATTGCTGGCTGACGTAGGCTCAGCAGAACTAACACATTCTTCCATATGTATAAGTTATTCTGTATAAAATGAAGACAGCTGAAGCAGACAAGTATTAATTGAGAAAACTGAATTCACTGCATACCCTGAATTTATCTAGATTTTTAAGGAAAGAGCAGCACAGCAATATTTACATGTGATTGTATTCAAGCCTCAAAACAAGTATTCATTCAGGGCAGGCAAACACCTATATACTATTAAAATAAGAAACGTAACTGAAAGTTAGGTTATCAAATAATACTTGCTAACAAAGTATTAAGAGTCACCTTTTTATGAAAGGCATACCCAAGCCACTAACAGGGTTACACATTGCACAACTTTTTCAACCTTTAGTCCACTTGTGCTGGTTTATGGGATAATGTCCACAAAATAGTTCTTAATAATGAGTATGAATTAAAAGGAAAACAAAGTATTTCCTTCCAAATAAGTATACAATATTCATTTCTAAATTCCAGTCTATTATACAGCCCACTTTGGACAACAGCTGTTGAATTAGTAATTTGACAAGCGTAAGAAACATTCTCTTTACCAATTGTATTAGTAATGAGACAGAGCAAAAGAGAAATACAATAATCTTTTGAATTTGCTTTCTTTTTGGCATAAGGCTTAAATTCCTTTAGTTTCATGGGAGAGTATTTGGAAAAGAATAACAAAAAAAAAACCAAAAAAAAACCCCACAACAAAAAACACTGAAACAGCTTTGAAGCCTTACATTGGAAGTACTGGAGACAAGCTGGCTCCCATTACAGCACAGTGCAAATGAAGCAAGATCACATGGATGAGACTGCTCTTACCTCACAACTATTTATACCTCTACAGATAGAACACTCATGTTTAAGCCATTGTTGACATGCTTTACAACTCTTAACCTCAGTTATGAGCACATAAAAAGCAAAGTAGAATACACTGCGATGAGAATGTGTCTGCATGCATGCTCTTTACATTTTCTAGCTAAGGTAGCAAGTTACTCTACAATTACCTCTAGAGAAAGACAGCATGCAGTTATTAAGTCATAAATTTGTAACATGAATTGTAACTCAAGTATCCATGTGACATCTTATTCACCCATATTTCTAGTTACAAATCCCTGTAAAGACTAAAAAGTATAGTTCTAAATAATGCCTCTGTGACTGCAGCAACATATGGAGAAAAAGGGTGCACACTTTTAACAGTGGCACAGAACTTGCCTATTTTGTCTTCATGTCTCGGTTTTATCCAAAAGGAACACAAATTCTTGCCTACAAGCAGCAATGTTTCAGTAAAGATATACACTTTATTAAATGATCATAGTATTAATAATGTAATCAAGAATATATTCAAGACCACTCAATTTTAAGCAACAATTTTATAAGCCAATCTCACTAGAGTTTTCTTAAGCAAATGTGAGAAGTGCTTTGTGCTGAAATTTAACTTTTAGAGGAAACTCCCTCTCAACTTTGCTTATAAGGGCACTCTGCGTATTAAGCACCTACTTATGTTAGGCAGTTTGAATACTCTTCTTCCTCCTTACTAGCACCTACATCTTCAGTTACCCTTATGATTCACAACTACTAAGACTCAGAATACAGAAGGAAAGGCCACAGCAGCCTTACAGCAACTTTCCAGTAACTAAAGGGAGCCTACAAAAAAACTGGACAGGACCTTTTTACAAGGGCATATAGGGAAAGGAAAAGGGGGAACGGCTTTAAACCAAAAGAGGGAAGATTTAGGTTAGATCTGAGGAAGTTCTTCTCTGTGAGGGTGGTGAGGCCCTGGCACAGGTTGTCTAGAGAACCTGGGGCTGCCCCATCCCTGGCAGTGTTTAAGGTCAAGTTGGATGGGGCTTTGAGCAGCGTGATCTAGTGGAAGGTGTCCCTACCCATGGCAGGGGGCTGAAACTGGATGGGCTTTAAGGTCCCTCCTAACTCAAACATTCTACAATTCTATGAAAATAAAGAAGAGCTTGAATTTCTAACCATAAGCCAGGAGAAGCTGAAAAAAGAGAGCTGAAAATACTTACTGAGTCAAGTCCTGGCCACATTCTGCACACAAGCCTTTCATAACAACAGGATGGCTGCATCCTTCCAGTCTCACCAAGACACCTCTGAAAAAGATGTAGGCATTACACTTATTGGAGGTTGCTTTCAGATGCTCAGATTAATGATAACATATGCAAGAGTTCAAAGAATAATTTCTGCTTATTATTAGAGTGCCATCCCATCAGATACACGCTTTTGACCCAATGTTGGGAAAAAGACACTAAATATTCAAATTATTTAATTTCACACCTCTAAAAGACACTGAAACATGTATCAATGTCAGTTTCTAACCTTAGTTTAGCAAAGAAATTAAATATATTAACAGAATAAGCACTGTCTGTCATGAAACAGCTTACATTCAATTAGATACAACTCCCCATTAATATGCTACTGAGCTACACAGTAATGTAAATCAAATATGGAATCTTTAGATTCACAGAATCATTTAGGTTGGAAAAGACCTTTAAAATCATTAAGTCCAACTGCAAACTCAACACTACCAAGTCCACCACTAAACCATGTCCCTAAGCACCACATCTACATGTCTTTTATGCACCCCTAGAGATGGTGACTTTACCACTTCCCTGAGCAATCTGTTCCAGTGCTTGACAATCCTTTCAATGAATAAGTTTTTCCTAATATCTAATCTAAACCTCCCCTAGAGCAGCTTGAGGCCACTACCTCTTGTCCTATCACTTGTTCTCTGGGAGAAGAGCCTGATCCCATCTTGCTATAACCTTTTGGCAGCTGTAGACAGCAATAAGGTCCCCCTTGAGCCTTCTCTTCTCCATACTAAACAACCCCAGTTCCCTCATAAGACTTATTCTTCAGACTCTGCACTGGCTTTGTGGTCCTTTGAACACACTCCCGCACCTCCATGTCTTTCTTGTAATGAGGGACCCACACAGTATCCAAGGTGTGGCTTCATCAGTGCCAAGCACAGAAGGACAACATCTATACTGATTCATCTTAGTTTATTACTTTTTTGTGTCATGGCAGAAACGAATATTGCTTCAGTCATTTCACAAAAGTATCTTAATTTCTGATTCTTAAGCCTTGGATTGTCAGTTACTTTAAAACAAAGACATGCAAAAGAATACTTAATTCTTTCTTCCACCCAATGGCTAAAACAAACCACAAGTTAGAGCTTGAACTGCAGGTAAGCGTGACATTTACTACTTTGTTTAGAAAACAAAGTTTGCTTTTCAGTTGAATGATTCAACTGAAATACTCCATTGTTCAAATTCTAGCCTGGAAATTCTGGGTCTCGAAAACACCATAATTTATTTCCTCTCAATCACTTGAACAGTCATTACGAGAGACTTCTCCCATTTTCTTCAGTTTTCTAATTTTCTTCTTGAAGGAATCAATCTTTTCAACTAAGCCTTTTTTAAAAAACTCCTAATAAATAGTTATAGCTTGGCTATAATTCCCAAAATTTCCATATATATTTCTAAATTCTGAAATAATACAAAATTTCCCCAACACTGTGACTATGAGCTGCAGCAGTTCTCTAATATTTTAGAAAAATAAAAAGCCAAGCAGCTAAATAAAAACCAAACAAAATAATCCAAGCTCTTCATAACATGGTTGTAATGTCTTCTTTTTGGCTTCAAATCCGTATGGCAATAAGCAGACAGCACCAGGGGGTAAACTGCTTTGCATGCTCAAATCTCCCATTTGTATATTTGGCTATTAAGAATCTGGGAAATCCAAAAGAAAATCCACTTTCCAAATGTCACTGCATCTGCTTACTTCCAGTGTGTCTCCTGTTTCTCAATGACCAGAAGACTGATAACTCTACCAACATAACTGCAGTTAGACAGATATCCATGCTGAGGATTTTTCCCTTTTTGAAAATAAAACCTAGATTTAGGTCATGTTTATTTAAAGAAAAGTCTTCACAAGCCATCATACTACCAAGTATTGCAACTTGCAAAAGCACAGATCTATTCCCTTCTCACTAGCATCATCATCTGCTTGGAAATTACACCTCTTCCTCCTGTGTAAGCATTTTGGATCTCCTTTTTTAAGATCAGTATGTATTTCACAGAAAACAACAAGTCACCAGCCTTGGTTTTGTACAGGAACTGAATGAGAGACAAGCTAGTTCTGTGGCCTGTCACTACTGGCACTTCATTGTTAGATTATTTAGTTCTCCTCTCACCTCCCAGGTTTGCATTGTTTTACCTGACTTTTCTTCTCCCCCCTCCCTTTGACGATATTTCTGCTTTGTCTTTTACCTTGATTCATCACTAAGCTCCTTTTCAATCTACCAACTCATGCTAAGGACCATGCCAGAACTGCTCATCTTCAACCTGTGTTCAGTGTATGAAACTGAAATTACAGACACCTAAAAAGCCAAAAAAAAAAAATAATCTCACATTCTTAGTTACAGAAATGTGTGTAAGAGTTTACAGTAACAATGTTTTTTCCTGAACTATCGAAAACTAATTAAATTGGCATAAAAAGTCTTTTGATGCTAGCTTAGAAGCCAAAATATCTTCAGGCATTCTCTACTTTGCATTCGAGGTTAACCTCACATTCCAGGGATGTCACAGAAGGAGCTGGTATACTCCTGGGCTGAGGTACAATTCAAATTAGGACATGCAAGAGTTTCCATTCATGTGTAAGTACACATCATCTCATCCTTCTGATTTCAATAGAGAAGAGATTCTTATAAGAGAACTAGAGTTCTAAGTTGCTCCTGAACAGCACCTCTGTAACTTATAGCATACCAAACAGCACCGCTAGATATCAGTTCTGTCCCTGCACATTATGACCATAACACCCATTTTATGATGCTTACTGCAGGTAAAAAAATACAGCATATCAAATGCTCTGTCATACCATTCTCTATATTGGTGTTTAACTCAGAGGGCAGAGGAAAACCTCTAGAGCACTGTCAGACTTCCGATCACTGTACAAACCAAGCTGGTCACATTTCAAGTTTCAACTCTCAGGATCTTTAAGCAGACTTCTCAGAACAACCCACATACTAAATGCTCCAGAAAGAAGACTTGAACTCTACTAATGCTTAAGCATGCTTTAATGTTTTACTCACTTAAGTTGTGGCACATATGCTACAATTACTAAAAAGAAATATACCTTTGAAGAAGAGGCATGGAAATCAAGCAAAACTACTTTTGTGAATTTCAGACCTGGAAACACTCCTTCTGCTGTTGGAGTAAGGGATTTTCAAAATATAATGGCTAAGATCCAAGAGACAATTACCAGACAAGCGCAAGCTGAATCAAAGTGTGCATGTCTATCTTTAAATGGCTGCATATACAAATAGGGGTTCAGGTTCTGCTTGTTCTCTGGGTCATGAGTGAAGCCCACTTAAAGAACAGAGCCACTCCCTACTTCCATTTCTGGAGAGAAGAAAGAGATAACTCCAAATCTGAAGAATTACAATACATTCTACTGATGGCAGCATTAACAGCATTACTCTTTCTCCCTAGGCTTCTCCAGCACCCACTTGGGTGATAAGCAGAGCTCAGCAGCTACTTCAACAATAACATTCCAAGGAAACTGTCACAAGAGATGCAAATTCTTTTCCCAGTTTTACAAACTGTCACAACAGGGCAAGTAAGCCAGACACTGGGGAAGAGCCACTGGGCTGTGAAAGGCACATGGTTTTGGGGGAGGTATCTATGGAAGGAGTTGATTATACCAGTATCCACCCTGATAGCCAAAGGACTGCAACAGGACAGCAAACTGCTCACATGGTTTCTTTTAAGTTAACAAAATATATTGGGGTTTAAATGAAACTTGAACACGTAAATAAAGAAACACATTGTAGGATCTTATACACATTCTTTCCAGATGTGCTTGTAAATAAAAAACAGAGACACTAGGTGCAACGACTGTGTTGCAATAATCATGGATAGGGACAGACATTTAATAATGGCCTCAGGATGCAGACAACCATAAGCCCTTTGCTGTTCTCCCAGCACTTCCACAGTTTGACTGTTTCTAAAACAAGTCTTTTAACAATATCTGCTTTCAATCACCAGCATGGGAAAGAAAATGGGAAAGCTTTCATGAAATTCAATACAGACATTTTGCTTTCATTAACAGAGGAAGTCAATGCCTGTGCTAATTCGAAGGCCTGGTCATTCATTAGCGCTGACTTCAAATGCAAGAACTTTGCCATCAAGCACAGCCATGGTGTGGTTCCTGGTAGGTTAACTGCAGTGGGAAAGCCAGCACAAAGCTCTCATGTCTATGCTACAATTTGCTACTCTTCAGTTGTAGCAACTAGTCAACTGAATCACTGAAGTGAATCTGTTCCAAACAAAAAGCAATCCTCTACAGGTTTCATGTTGTTTTAGTTGTTTGGGTTTCGGTCCCCTGTTGCCTCCCTCTCCTCCCCTCAGCATGATCCAACACTTCTACAACAAAGAATGACAGCAACAAGTGCAGGATTTACAGAAACAATAACTTCTTAACCTAGCTTATCTTGGTTGAGGTGAGGAGGGGCGAGGGATTGGCCAGATGAACCACACAAGTACAATGGTCATGAGACAGCTTTACTGAAGAAAGCTACAAAAGACCTGTACCTTAAGGGTACCCAGCATAGCATTATCACATTATTTCTGATATTCAGAACTATGCTAACTTCAGTTACAGCATGGTTCTACTTCCAGAGGCAACTGCTCCAACAGCTTGCACCCAAAGAAAGGCAATGGACTGCTCCCTACCCCCTCCACAGTTTCCTCTGAAAGCCCAACCTGCTCCTTTCACATTTCCAAAAAGGGCTATTTCAGTACCTTGGGAGGTAGAAGAACTGACCAGCCCTATCCAGGTTTGCTGCCGGGTTTAGAATCAAAGCAGCTGATAGAAGAGTCCAGAAAAGGTGACTGATGGGAAAAGATCAATGGTGTAAATGTTTTTACATACAGGACTAAAACTAGCTTGCCTATCTACTCAAAGCTAGCTTGAACATCTCCATGCCATGGAGACCTAAGTTTTATTTATTACCTTAAAGTCTTTTTCAAGGAACCATGCACTGGCATAGAAAATACAGTGCAATTTTCCAAATGTGTGAATGAGAAAATAAACAAAAGTTACAAGACAAAGCTACTGGCCTGCACTCACTTGTGTCTCATGTGTATCTGTCAAAAGCCAAGAGATTGCTGGGTTTCCTCAAATCAGTTAGGGATAAAGACAGACGACATTTACCCCAAGTTGTTACTGTGATCACTTAAAGCCACTGTCCTCAATCTGATGCAATCCAACCTTGCAATTAGCATTAGAAGATATGAAACTGTTTTAATGCAGCAAAATACGATTCTGGCGTACAAGTAAACAAACACCATCCCTGGTCCTGCAGCATGCTGAAGGGAATGTTATTGGAAAATTATCAAGGGGTGAAATGACTAAATGAACACATCTCACATCAACGGTTATTAACATCAACTATTATTGAATCAACCAACTGACCGAGAACAAAGTACGCAATCTTTTAGCTGTCATGAGACTAGAATGGCAGACAGATGAAGTTTCATTCAACTTAAAGCCTGGTTCTACAATTTCATTTACTCAAATTTGTGAAATGCCAACATTTTTGTTAGCTTATACTAGAACAACATTTTGTGGTATGTGGCTGCAGCATTTAGAACCACTAGAAAGAGCATTCAAGTCCAATTTACATCAAGCCACAGCCTTTGTTACATATGACTCCAGTCTGTAACAAGAATATTTCAAATCCTTAATCACCTTGAAATCGCCATGTAAGTAATTCCTTAGATATGTAACCGTTGTATTTATTTAACCCTCATCACTATCTTTGAAGAAGCAGAGAGAGTCCTTGAGTCATGGATCAAAAATACCAAGGACAACAAGTACACATGGCTCTTGTTCCTACACGCCCATAGCTTCTTCCAGATGTTGCAAAAAACTTGTCTCATCAGTTCTTTATAGAAGCCACTTGATTTACACTCAAGGACAAGCATTCAGAGAAGGCTGTATTTCAAGTATGTGGGAGCCCCAGAGGCCTTACACAACCAAGTGCGCTACTCTGAAACCCATCCTGAAATTAAATGAAAAAAACCAAACCCTAATGCCCTATCCTGGCACAATGCAGACATCAGGGTAAAGATACATTTGCAACTACAACAACCATACAGTAACAACTGCTGCAAGCATATGCAAAGCATAGTTCACACTTCAAGGCCTCTCTCCAAGGCTAATGAGGAAATCAGGAGCCTTGAGATTGCTATTTTCTTCCCCCCTGCTAAGCACAAACAGTTCATAATTATGAGTTAAAAATTGAACTTCAAAACACTTTAGAATAGAAAAGCTGAGAAGTCATTTTTCTCTTCTACTTTCCAGGCAAGATATCCATTCAGGTTTAGACATAGGTCATGAGTGCCAAGAAAAACTTAGGCCCAGAGTTTCTGGATTTTATTTATAATCCAAAAGATATCTTAAGCATGAAGTAAGTCTACTTCCATGATTTGCAAGTCTTTAAGAAGCATTTCCTTATTTTTCTGGAAGAGTTTGGCATTACAAAGGAGGTAACCTTTTCTGACCCTCCATGCACACATCTATGGGTAACTTCTTACAGACTAAAAATTAATAATGTAAAATAAAAAGGTATAAAAAAACCCAAACAACAAACCAACCAAACCCAACAAATCTCAAGAGGCTGCACAGTCCTCTTCACATAAAATCCACTAAGTCTTTCAAATATTATTTGGAATAATTTATTTTAGTTAGAACATTTTTTAAAATCTTCTACTCAGGAGAACTCATAAGGGGGGAAAAAAAAAAAGGCACTTCTCCATATCTTTGCAGAAAATCCCCTCAAAACAAAGTCCATACAGAAATAATTCAGAAGTAGAGAGTTAAGCTCTTCTTAACTTGTTTCTTTACTATTAAGTGCTACTTCTAACAGTAACAGACTAGGCTGTCACATCTCAGTAGTCCACTGAAGCAGCAGTTCTGCAGACAGATCCCCCCCATCATTACTGTGAACTGTTAACATAACTGTTTCATTCAATTGCGTTTCTACTGTCAGCTCTCTTACACTGCAGCGTTAGCAGTCACACAGCACTTCCCAAATACTTGCATCACAACTCTGAGAACTGAGAAACTGCATCTAACAGCTTAATGCTAGAAAGACTGCAAAATATCTTGTGTTCATACACGAATTACATATTCTTAATGGAAGAGATGTCCATCACTTGAAGCAGTTACAGTAAAATCAAAGTGAATGCATGTCCCTTGACTACACTTAACATCAGAACTTTACACCAAGTATAGAAACATGATTGGAAAAGTCCCATGGGCCTTCAAACTGCTGACAGCATCTCTAAGGGCTATTTGCAAACTCTACACACAAGTATCACAGCAACCATGATGCCCGAGTGTAGATTAATGCCAGTGACAGCTAGAAACATAATCACTAGCTTCCTTCTACCACTTATCTTAGAAAAGTAAGAATTATGCAGGGTACAAAAGATGTTCTGAAATAGCTAAAACATAGTAGCTTTAAGAACATGTCCAAATTTAACAACCATACCTGTGGTTTTAATATAAATACCCAGGATTTTCATTGTTACACTAAAGAAGGTGTTTCATTTTTTTATGATTTCCCTCTCTTAGCATTTCATGAATCCACTGCCATCAGCACCTGCTTGCATAAGAATCACAGGGTAAAAGCAATAAATGATACGAGTTTAAAAAAAGGAGACCATTCAAAATAGAAAAGCTGGCAAGGGAAGAATGTGGCATGGTACAGCTCCCAAGAAAAATTTACTTGCTGCTTTCAAATGAAAATATTTTTACAAAGCTTATGTTATCCCAGGATCCATTTTCTAAACCACTAAGTGTAGCTTTTCAGAACATGTACTTCAAGAGGAGTTCATTAGTTGAGTAATATTCATCAGACAGCAGGATCAAAAATCCAAGTCATCCAAATCTATACATGGAATAAATATACATATGGATGATGAACACTGCCAACCTAACTGGCATTTATCCAAAAGATGAAGTGGCAGAGAGGTGTCTGTTCATCTCTCTAATTGACAGAAGGCCAAATAACATGAAACCGCAATCTTCTAAAACCACACTTCAACTTTCACATCAGCTACTGAAGAGTAGTAGTCACAGCGGAAGTGCTGCAAAGCCAGATGACAACAGACTTGAAGCAATCCCATTTCTGACTTCTTTTTGTTCTTTTCAGGTGTATACCTTCTCAAATCCCCCACTTCTCCTCCAGGTAAAGGCACATAATTTTCCATTATCTCAGGCCAATTTACCACTACATTCCTCCTATCCCCAGCCAAGATTGCCTGAATAGATTTGATTTGCCTTCTGCATCTGCAGGCCCACAGCTAGAGAAACATCTACAGATGAACACCGAACAACCAGAACACCAAAGGAGAGAAAGATGACTGAGAAAGAGACAGTCTGACATACACAGAGCTAGCAGTAAAGCTGTATAGCTGGCTTTTGCTTCTTACTATGTATATGAAATCTGGGAGAATCTTGTGACCTTTCCTCCTCTGCCTTAGAAAGATGCCATCTATTATCAGAGAACATTACACCTTCTCCAAACATTTCATCACACTCTC
The DNA here is from genome assembly GCA_025447955.1 of Psilopsiagon aurifrons. NCBI lineage: Eukaryota > Metazoa > Chordata > Aves > Psittaciformes > Psittacidae > Psilopsiagon > Psilopsiagon aurifrons. The sequence goes on from JAOEHY010052623.1 coordinate 11,634, forward strand.
TATTAGAACAAGACACTTAAGCAATAATGGACCCTTTGTTACTTCTGAGAATTTTCTAGTCTAACAGTGTCCTCCCCTCCTTTTCCTTTTAGATATTGTGGTAAACTTACCTTGACACTTCCTTACCTATACATTTTCCTCTGGAGCTGCTGCCAAGCCAATGAACACACAAAGGAAAATGCAGTAACTCTTAACACCCTTAAAAGCACTTAGGAACATGACTGTCATACATTATGCAGCAGCATTCAAACCAGGAAACAGCAGCTCCACATTTGGCAACAGCCACATGACAACACACACTTTCAGGGCACCTAACAACATCACGTGAGCCCACAAACACATTCCAAAACCAAAGCACAACAGATCAGAATGCTTTATATGCTTAGCATATAAAGAGGAAATATTATAAATAGCTGTGAAGTTACCTGGAAAGTTAATTAAGTTCCCTTCTTGTTTACCAATACCTGCCTTGGCTAGAACTGCTCACCCACCTTTCCTCCTGTGAATGGCAATTTATGCAGTCCACATGTAATTTTTAAACTACAAATCACAATACAAACATACCGGCACTATTCATTTTAAATGTCTAAATCACTGCCTTATTCTACATTTTTTTAAAACTGAAAAAAAAAATAAATTGCAGAAAGGCAAATTTTTTTTATTATTAGTGTACTCCATGATTCCCCTAAAAAAAGATATACTATAAAAAAAAAACCCAATGCGTTTGTAAAATGCAATCTATGTGGTATACTGCCATCTTTTACACAGTAACACAAAAAGTGAAAGAGTCCTGGACCGAGGTGGTTCTGACTAATGCTATCTCATATAAATTACCCAGCATCAGCCCAGTTACGCTAAATTGAAATAATTTCAGTCCCATCAGATGACTAAAGAAAAATTTCCTTCCCATTGCACTGGAAAAAGCACAAAACCTTTGCCTTTTGTTTTGAAAACGGTTTTTGATATTGACTCCTCCCC
>JAOEHY010052631.1:0-21147 GCA_025447955.1 Psilopsiagon aurifrons
AGGAGCAGAGGGAAGAAAAAGGGGGAAGTGAGTGAACAAACTGCGTGGCTGATTTATGGCTTAAACCACGACACTTTCTTTCTCCTGTTCTCTTTCAGTCACACAAAGAAATGAAGCTCTAGTGAACTTAGTCATCAGGTGGCTTCTGCATTACTTAGTACCAACATCTTCACAGCCTTATTTGGTTTGGGTTTCCTCAAATGCTGGACTCACTCTTCAAACACAAGAAAAATAAACGAGCACATTTCATTTCTTTCTCAGTCTGAAAGAGTTGTGCAAATAATCAGCATGTTTCTAACTAGGCAGTAACAAGTACATTGCAAAATGTATTTACAGCACTTGAAAAATTTGAAAAAGAAAGCACTCCAGCTGAAATAAAATCCTTTTGCTGGATCTTTTGCTGCATAATTGTCTAATATGTTAGTGTGAATAAGCAGTATTGTCCAACTGGGATCCATTTACAATAGGTAACCAAATAATTCGTGTGTAAAAAAGATGTAAAGCTTGCTTTTGGAGAAAATAATACCATTCTGAAAACCAAAGCTATGTGGTGTGTAGAGTTAGTAAGTCATTTCTTATTTGCAGAATTAGTGTCAAATTGGTAAGGCTGTAAACTGTGTCAGCATAAGTCATTCTCGTTAGTTTGATGGATGAAGGTAGGATTTTCAAAGAGCAGGTTTCTCAATCCATTTTTACTTTAATCAGCTAAGTAAAGAGATGGGGGTAGAGTTGCTTAACCAGGCCAAGGGAAGAAGAAAGCAGAATCATCTTAAAACACCAATCCTGGATTTAATAGCCTACAACAAACACTAAGCAGGTCAGCTTCATGGTTCAGCAATTACTAAAAATCCTGTTTACTTTTCAACAGCTTACTGGCAGCCAGTGTGTAAGATCTTCCAATGAGATCTGATTTACAGCACTAAAGGGTTTTGCCAAAAAAAAAAAGAAGAGCCAGAATGATACACTGTTTTCTGTACATTCTGCCTGTGCACACGTATACCAAAAAACGCCCAAATACTCAGGAACTGATTTGGCCCTCATGATAAGGATCTCTTGCATTTTTGATTGACATAAACAGGTCACAGTGCTTGGAAAAGTTTATGTTAGAACTGCACAGCAATCTCGTTTGTTTTTTCTGGGTCAGAGTTTGTCTTGTTAAGCTATCTAATTGAACATGGCCCATGTGACACAACATGACTAAGTGCATTGAAGAAGGAGCCGGTGGGAAGAAGGGGTGAATTTATTTCTGTGTGGTGTGGAAAGGGTGCAAGTTCCTGGCAATACCTAAATTACCTCTGAAACAGCTATTTTCATTGCTGGAAAAAATGATGCCCAACTTACGCAATTCATTTTCTCTATGCACACATATATTGTCCAAAGGTAGTTTATTAAGTTGTGATTGTGAGGTGGCATTTCACCTTGAAGTAAAATTGATATATCTTCATCTTCATTTCCCTGAGGTAAGTCTGAAGAAATTGTATTGTTGTCAGATGAACAATGGCAGATCTACGCTGAAATAACAAAGATTAAAATAAGACCCCAAATGACAAGTAAGTTAAAGCAAATAACAGCATGATTTAAATCACAGAAGCACAAATCAGGCCCTATACAGATCTCAATAAACTGAATTATATCTAGTAACACTTATGGCTTTCTAGTTCTACTAGATTTTCCTTTTTACATAAATGCTTAAGTTACGATAAAACCCAGAGCTGTGTCAGTTCTTTTCAGTCTCAGCACATTTGCTATTAGCATAAGAAATGCTGCTTATGGCAGAGGCAGCCGTGCTTGAAATTTCTGAATTAATGGATTTGATTTTCTCTTGAGACAAACCATCAGCCTTGCAGTAATGGAAATAGATATAGTTGGTAAAACAAACAAAAAGCTGGCATGCAGATAAAACTGGTTTCAGTTTAAAATAGTAATGTAACTGAAGCAAACAATTACAGGGTTGCTCCTAGGAGCAAAAGAAAGAGCACAAAAATGAAGTAATGATTTTGTTAAGTATAGTCACTTCATGAAAATGTAGAGCTGAAAATGTCATTGTCTGGGAAACAGAAAACTCTAGTTATTCTCCTTAGCTGAGATACTTTGAAGTCATTTTGTTAATTTTAATAATAATTACTAATTTGAAACCTAAATTTCATGGGGAGAGAGGGGAAAGAGACAGAGAGAGTAAAAGCTTACAATTGGTACCTTGCCAAAAAGGCTTGCCTGCCCTTCAAGGGTTTTCAGTTATCAAGGGTCAGAAGCCTGCAGTATGAACTTTTGGAGGTCAGGGAGAGGGAAATAATTTTCTGTTGGTAGAAGAAAGCTCTCTTGTCTGCATCCTTTCTCAGGTCTACAACACTGGCAATCTCAGAAGGGAAGGGAGGAATGCTGGCCACACTGGGTAGTCACCGAAGGGAAACTATGAGGTTCCCTTGGGCAAACAGGGTGGGAAATATGCTCAGCATCAGATCTCTTTACCAGAGACATTCTGTCTAACTGGGTCATGCTTCTGACTGGCTTGCAGCTATACGCACCTCTGGGGAGAAGCAGGGACTTTCAGCATATGGAAGCCTTTCATGTTAACATGTAAAAGTAAAAGTAATGAAGCACACCAAAAGCCACCAATGTGTCATCTCAAATTTGAGAGTGCATTCATTAAATCCACCACAACAAAATGCTCTGCTGCGTCCTGTATTTCCACTTGCTTTCTATGCATGACAGAAAATGTCTTAATTCTTTTTAAATATCTAACAACAGACCACAGTTACTGACTTGACAATCAGCAAAGCACAAAGCACTTCTTGCAATGGGCAAGCAGCAGGATGCAACCTGGCGAAGCAAATTCTGTCCACTCATTACATTTCTGTCCCTAAGATTTTGCATTTACACAACTGTGCTGCACAATCCAAGGCATGGCTGATGGTTCCATGGCTATGTGGTCAATGCGTAGGTAACATATTTCATAGCTGTACTGGTTTTGTAGTTGCAGCAGCCCAGGATCTGGCAGACAGTCTTCTGCAGGTCTGGGTAGCTTGCTGAGGGCTGCAGCTGTGTCTTGTCCAGGAGCCCTTAATGAGAAGATTCTAAATGCCATGGTTTATTATCATTTGTTATTTAATTACATCAGCTTCTACTGCCCTGTGTAGTATTACACACACAGGCAAAGCTCCCACATATAACTGAATTTTCTACTGTAACTACTGTATCAAGTATGCCTGAAATGAAAATATAACAGCAGCCTATTTGAATATGTCGCTCTAAAGCGGTCAGACAGAAATTTTACTGCTTTTTTCACTCCCTTACACTTACACACCCATGCAGTGCAGGTGGATTTCTGTCTCATCAAGTGAGTCTCTTCCATTAGGAGACATTTTTTTGGAACAAATCAGCAACAAATGCATCATGGTTTAAACATGTTTATTAATTTGTTTTAAAAGCTCTTCTGAACATAGTTTTTAAACAGGATTATGTGCACCCATGGAATTCAATATATACCTAATCTGTGGAGGAAATTAATATCTGACATAAAGATTTAAATCTTTACTTTCCTCTCTTGATGTGGTGGCTGGTGACACATAAAAGTTTGGTGGGGTTTTTTTTCCCTTTGATAGACTAATAAAAATCTCATTATCTCTGAATAGGCAGCAATTTCGTTATCTAATCTTTTTACCAAAAGGCTAGTTAATTAATCAGAAACAAATCCTGATTATTATTTCAATAGAATTAGAAAGGCAAATCACTAGAGTATGGCTAAATAGGGCAGACTTGTGGTTTAACTTGCCTCATTTACATCCAAGTACAATGATTGTCAAGAGCTCACAGTGAGCAAACAGCCACAAGAACATAAGCCAGCAGATGGTTTTCTCTCATTGCTAGCTTTTCCTCTCCTCTAATGCCTCTGATCCCATTACCTCACTGAATCTGTTACCAGGGTAACTGTTAAATTGCTGTGAAAGGCATGGTAATAAACTAACCTGTCACACTGGCAATAAAAGCAGCAGAATTTTCCTGTCCACTGAACTTTTCAGCTCGTCAATACTTACCTTATGGAGAAATTCACCACTACATGTCGGTCAGCTGCAGGAACCTTTGTCCGGGAAGCAAGAGACCAGGTTAGGAAAGCTAAGGCCCACTTAGAGTTTAACTTGGCTGGGGAAGTGAAAGGTAACAGGAAGGGTTTCTATAGGTAGGTAGAGAATAAAAGACAGAATAGGGACAACATAGGCCCCTTGCAGAAGCTATCAAGAGAACTGGCTACCCTGGATTTGGAGAAGGCTGAGGTTCTTAATGACTTCTTTGCCACAGTCTTCCCTGGCAAATGCTCTGACCACACCACCTAAGTCTTGGAAGGCAGACACACGGACTGTGAGAATGAAGACCGTGGGCTCAAAGTAGGAGAAGATCTGGTTCAAGACCATCTTAAGAACCTGAACATATGCAAGTCCAAGGGACCTGATGAAATCCATCCACAGGTTCTGAAGGAGCTGCAAATGAAGTTGTCAAGCCATTGTAAATCATATTTGAAAATCATGGCAGTCAGGTGAAATTCCTAATGACTGGAAAAAAGGAAATATAACACCCATGTTCAAGAAGGGGAAAATGGATGACCCAGGGAACTACAGACCAGTCAGTCTCACTATGTGCCTGGCAAAATCCTGGAGCAGATTCTCTTGGAAGGCATGCTGAAGCCCATGAAAAACAACCAGGTGATTGGTGATAGCCAGCATGACTTTACTAAGGGGAAATCCTACCTGACCAATCTGGTGACCTGCTATGATGTGGCTACAGAACTGATGGACAGGGGTAGAGTAGCTGATGTCATCTACCCGGACTTGCACAAAAGCATTCAACGCTGTCCCACAATGACATCTTTGTCTCTAAATTGGAGAGACATCAATTTGACAGGTGGACCACTCAGTGGATGAAGAACCGGCTTTAATGGCCGCACACAAAGAGTTGTGGTCAATGGTTCATTTTCCAGCTGGAGACCAGCAATGAGTGGTGCCCCTCAGGGATTGCTTTTGGGACCGGTCGTTCAACATCTTTGTCGGTGACAAAGTGGGATTGAGTGGGCGGTGGCCTTGAGTGCACCCTCAGCAAATTTGCTGATGTCACCAAGCTGTGTGGTTCAGTTGATACGTTGGAGGGAAGGAATGCCATCCAGAGGGACCTTGACATGCTGGTAAGGTGGGCTGATGCCAACCTTATGAAGTTAACCATGCTAGGTGCAAGGTCCTACACGTGTGTTGGAGCAATCCCAGGCACAGCTACAGGCTGGGCAGAGAAGAGATTCAGAGCAGCCCCGCAGAGAAGGCCTTGGAGGTTTTGGTCAATGAGAAAATGAACATGAGCTAGCAGTGAGTGCTTGCAGCCCAGAAAGCCAACAATGTTCTGGGCTGCATTAAAAGGATTGAGGCCAACAGGTCAAAGGAGGTGATCCTGCCCCTCTACTCTGCTCTCATGAGGCCTCACTTGAAATATTGTGTGCAGCTCTGGTGTGTCCTCACCATAAGAAGGTCATGCAAGTGTTGGAACAAGTCCAGAGGAAGGCCACGAGGATGATCAGGGGACTGGAACACCTCCTTCATGAAAATAGGCTAAGAAAGTTGGGGCTGTTCAGCCTGGAGAAGAGAAGGCTGCGTGAATCTGAAGGGAGCCTATAGGGATGCTGGGAGAGACTCTTCATTAGAGATTGTAGTGAGAGGACAAGGAGTAACGGGTTCAAACTTAAAGAGGGGAAGTTTAGATTGAATAAAAGGAAGAAGTTTTCTACTGTGAGGATGGTGAGGCCCTGGAATGTGTTGCCCAGGGAAGCTGTGAATGCTCCATGGATGGCAGTTGCACAGGGCCTTGGGTGGCCTGGTTTAGTCCAAGGTGTCTCTGCCCATGGCAGGGGGCCTGGAACTATGACCTTCAGGTCCTTTCCAACCATAACTATTCTATGATTCTATGAATCTAATTATTCCTTGAGGCTTTTGAAAAGCAAACCAAGGTTCACATAAACATTGGAAAGGTATAATTAAAACCTGGATTCAGAAATGCACACAGAGCTAATGCTTTGCTCTTCGCTGTAGAACGTTAGTAGGAAATTAGAAATGTTCAGGTTGCTTATTTTTTTAAGCACACTCTATAAAAAAAACCTTTAAAACTTTAATAATAACCATTTTGCAGGCAGGAAGGTGATTAATCCAAAATCAGTCTGATAGCATTTTAAACCATAACCTTCAGTGCATCAGGCTGCTTACCTTTAGCAAATGTATTCTGACCTATTTGCTAAAGTGGATTTTGTTATCACAGAACAGCCTGATGCCAGGATTCAGTGAGATGTATTTTCCAGCATTTGTCTAGATTCCATTGTTTTATAGACTTTTGAAGCAACTTTGAGCTTTAGCAGGTTTTTGCAATATGTGGCTGTTTCCATTAATGAAACCTTATTGCATTTAATCCCAGAGAGAGAAAAAGCACACAGCCACTGTGCCAGTCTTCCCATTTGAAAACATTTTTCCCTGTTTTCTAATGTACCATACCCTACTAAAATTTTGATCCAGGAAAAGAAGAGCAAGATTTCTTTTTTTTTCAATTCCCCCATCTCCCTCTTCAACCTTTGCCCCCCACCAAAATGCACCGTAAGAGGCTTTTACATTGGGCGCAAGCGCTATGTGCCACAGAGCAGAGCGGAATTCAAAAATGTCAAGTGGAAAACCCTCCTGACTTTAATTAGGCTCACAAGAAACTGTAAGAACATGAATGAAAAAGAGAGTGCATACCTAATCCTTGTTATTAGCCTTTTGCAGACTCTAAACTTTCAGCTCCATTTGGTAGTGCCATTAATTATACGGCAGCAACCCTGGAATATATTTGAGTTGGCTTGTTGAGATACCTCTTCTCTCAGTCCTTTTTTAAACTTGCAGTTGCTTACAACTTGCCATGAAAAATTGAAACAATCTCTCTGACTGACAGCAAGCATTAACTCTAGTGTCTACTCAAGATGCAGGTCATAAAAGAGAAGTATCTTTATATAGCAGCTACATTATATAGTCCTGAGATATGCATTTAAAGTAAGGCTTGCTGCTGATAAATCTTTGCATACAGACTTAAGCTTTTAGATAACCATGTTCATGGCAATGCACTTTGTCAGACTGCTGTGGTAGGGGCTGATTGTGACCTCCTGAATGAAGCCACATTTCCTGCTTTCCTAAAACTTCTTTGAACTCTATGAATATTTTGTGGAGGAAACTACTGAAAAGTGATGTCCTGTTAGGTATTTCATGACATTTTTTTTAAATGTCAGATTTTAGCTCCTTGCACCTACCAGAGTTCTTCCAAGTGCTGGAAATCTTCAGGGAAAGTTTGTATGAAGAAAACTGTACACAAAACTGTAAACTCATAGTCTTCAGCAAAGACACACTTATTAAATGGCGCAAAATAAAAGAATTTATGCTGATAAGTAACCTTGAATTAAACTGGACCATTTATGAGATTCAGGCTCATATCTGGTGTGTATAGCATCTACAGTTATAAATAAAAGTAAAAATGTGTCTTCAAACAAGCCAAAGTTCTTGCTCTTTCCAGATGACTAGTAGAGAAAGAAGTGTTCCCATGAGATCTGCAGACCATTTTGCAGTTGTAAGAAGTCACAGTTAGATACCTTGGGCAGAGTCTTCACCCCATAGTCTTTAATATTTAAATAGAGCAAATGTCAGGAAGGATGATATGCACTCAGATTGAATGAGAAAAATAGTTTCTAATAGCTGCCATTGTTGTAATTAAAAATTTACTTCAAAATGTGTGCATACGTAATTGTTCACAGCTACACTTTGTCAGAATGCAAAAAAAAAAAGGAGATGATGATATGGATAAATTCCTTCCTTTGAAAATGCCTATGAATATTCATGAGCAAGAAACATTTGTCAGCTCATTTTCCCAGCTGTGGTTCAAATGCCCAGAGTAGAGTTTCTGTGCTCACCATGAGCCTATGTGGAAAAGCTTTTCTGCTGTACAGATTCTGGTGGTGTAAGGGAGCACAGTCTTCAGATGGCGCCTGTCTGCTCCAGTTTGATTTCACCATCCCTGTAGCTGCAATTGAACATTTAAAACTAGCGAAAGTTCACAATGAACTGAATTACAGCTGGCTCCATTTATATTGGCACACCTTGGGATTACCTCACTGAAAATTGCAAAGTTATAGCACCAGAAAGATAAAATGGTGTCAGAAGAGAATTAGAGCTGCTATCTTTGAAAGAAGAATAAAAAGGAGTAATTGCAATCCTGCTTCCACCAGATGCTGTGTCCTAATTATTGTCCTCCTCAAAAGCATATTGTGACTAGACTGTCTACACAACATGTAGCCTTTTCTTCTTGGATTAAATTCACCCCTGTTCAGTAGAGCATCATGCAGCCTCAGCACCATGTAAATTCCGCATGCAAACTCTGTTTTCAGTCCTGCTGCACAGATCTTGCATGGGCTTTGCACAGGTGTGCATTGTACATTTCAGTTTTATTTAAAAAAAACAAGTGGCTGTGAAAATACCAGGCACTGATGGGAATTTCCAGCCTCACTGACTAAAGTTAATTTCTGGATAACATTTTTAACCATCGAATCTGAACAATTTCTTCTGCAAAAATAACCAAATACTTCCTGCTTCTGCTGAAGTCTGGACACATCGTCTTCAACATCTTCATCCTGCTGCTTGCTTGGTCACTAATTAAGACTTCAGATCCAGCAGAATTGAAATTCCCTTCTTGTCATCTCCAACATCTGATGTCTGTTTTAGCTCTTTTGTCTGTATAGAACAGGAATATTTTCCCTACTCCTCTTCTACGCATGAACATTTCTCACTGCCTTTCATAGCTGTCAGTAATGATGTTCAAGGGAGAGCAAAGAATCATAGAAATGAATTTAAAACACATTCTACTACTCTTTCATTGCATACTTTATAGTCAGCCAAACTGTATTGAGAGCCATATACAGGGAGTTAAAAAAAAAAAAAAAAAAAATCTCAACACTGTTGCAAATTACAAGGGAGTTTTATTGGTTTGTATCGGTCAAGTAGCAAAACTGCAGATATTTATCTTGATAAAGTGAAAGAATTGGGAAGGACATCTGTCTCTCAGGGTCACTATATGAGTTATTTGATCTTACCTATATGTATGACTGAATTCTGCTAGCTTATATTTTATGCATCTCTCATCCCATGACAGTTTCTGTGTAAAAGTGCATCTTCCTTTTTTTCTTTTATAACATTTTACACTGTGCTCCCTGTATTGTCGTTTCTTATATACAAATTAAAAATTTACAGCTCCCATATCCAGCATATGCAATTATGTATGAATATCAATCCAACCACTTACCCTGAAATAAAGGTTTATGATGGAAGCAGTTTTTTGTAGTCCTTCTCATTGCCAGAGATGAAGGTAGAGATGGGAAGGAGGACAACAAAAGCATGCATTAACCCTGCTTTTTTGATGTAGCTGCAGTTTTGTGATGTGACTTCATGCTCCCTGAAGAAACAAGATGCATCAAGCAGTGCTTAAAACAAGTCCTCTTCAAATACTGGGAATGATTATTTCAGCAAGTTTTAGCTTTCAGCAACAACATATGTAGTGGCAGCTGTATAGCAATGCTTTGAGACCAAGAGTACTTTGGAATCCAGTAAGAAAACTGTGACTTGGATGTAAAGAGCAAGAAAAAAAGAATTTTTCCTCATTCAAAATTGTGCTGAGATTTCAGAAGCTTAAAGGAAAAGTAGAGCAGTTTACTTCACCCACTTGGATCCAGTGATCTGCTCTCCAAAACTTTTAATAGATTGTTTTATATCTTGAGAAATGAATGTGACCATAAAATCTTCTACAATTTCAGATGAGTGATTTGTTTCAAAGTTTCACACCAAAAGAGTGAGTCTTTATTTCAAAGCTAACTTTTTTCCTCTCCATCTTTTCTGTTCATAATTATCTATATTTTGCTTTCTGTATGTTATCAACAGAAACTCATGGTCACAACCTGAAGAAAAAAGATGAAGTTTAATCTTTAGATTGCACTGTTCATGCTCATAGGCCACTCAAGCACCACTGCTGCTTTCCATGACAACAACGGAATCCTTGACTCAATTATAGGTTAAAGTTAATGTTGCACTTAAATCTGTGTATAAACAAAAGGATAAATCAGAAACATCTACCCATTCTAAGGACAATACTTTATTACAGTGAAACATTAAGCAGCATTGCAATAATATAGGCTGCTTTCAGAAAACGGATGAGATTAAATTATCTCACAGGATGAGCCTGCCTGTTATGCACAGACTGGAAAGCATTCTGCTCTGCTTCACAGTCATTTATCTGCATCACAAAGACCCTGATCCACTACAAGTTGTGTGATCACAGAAATTTCAGTGAGTCTGAAGGATTCCCAGATTTATGCAGGATTAGACCATTACTCAAATATGATAGGATTTTTCAGATTCTACTTGGATATAAGATTACTCAGGAGAGTAATTCCATTGAAATAATCAATTTTTTTTTCCCAAATGTTAGGACATTCTCACATCAGGATGCCTGGAATCAATTCCCACATTTGCCTGTACCTTTTAACACTCAGTGTTAAGTGCTTTTTCCAAGGTCAATTTAAAGCAGACGTAACTTTGCAGATAGCTGGGCAGTCTGTGGTGGTGATAGCCTTCCACCATGTTAGAGTAGGTCTCTGTTATGAATCATGCTAGCATTCTCCAAGCTCCATTATAATTATTATTCCAGTTAAGAAAACACTTAAGCACATACTTAACTTCAAGACACATGTTTCAAATATCATGGGATTTCAGCACTTGCCAAAGTACTTTCACAAATTGATTAAATGAATGGTGAGGGAAGGACAGCAGCAGAGACCAAGAGTATTTCTGGGAGTAACAACAGCCTTTCAATGGATGAATTCTGCATTTTTAGCTGAGCCATCTTGCTTCCTCTTCCTTCATGTTTTTCGCCACTCCAAGTGCAGGGGTCAGAGCACTGTGACAGCATTTGGGTGGTAAGGTCAGAAGAGCAGGCAGGGATCTCTTCACACCTCTTCCTCTTCCCACACACTTCAGCCAGCTTCTCCCTCCACTACCGAGTGTTGCATCTTGGCCTGTTACACTGACATTTTCCTGTCAAAAGAGCTTGACTCATTTCACTGCACCAAAGAAAAGTATATTTGCACTGTGAGCCTTTTTGTTTCCCTCCTTTTTCTTTTTTTTTTCTTTTTTAGTTTTAATATATGGTTCATCGTATCATGTGATTCAAAATAGCTTGACATAGCTATGTGGTGTAATGAAATTAGAAGAACTTTGGGAAAAGAGAGAAGAGTATCTTGACACCATGTGAGAACAAATAGCAGCTCATTCAATACTTGGATCATCCATAAACCACCAGTAAGCCATTTGACAATTACTAGAATCATTTTAACACACCTCAGTAAAAAAATGCATTACTTTGATATCTAATGTGATTAAGGTTCTTTGCTTGTACTTTGTAAAATCTCTGTAGTTCCTTCTTGACATTTCCTTTAAATAGCAGTTATTTTTTTTAAAAAAAAAAAAAAAGTAAATTTAAACAGATTAATTTAGAAGATACTAGAATCAGTTATCAGAGAAGAAATAGGGAATACTATCTGAATAATGATGCTTTATTCAGGAACATTGACCTATCATAAGCTGTACATCCAAAGAAGCTCCTATAGTTTTCTCAGGTTACAGACATCTCACACACCAGGGGAATGCTAAACAGAAACTTATGTGATAAAATGCATGGTTTGCTTCCCACTGATATAGCCAAAGCAAGTTTTGAAGGCTTCCTTACACTGGGTACCATTTAAAAGCCAACATATATCAACAAGTACAACACAGTTACTGCAAATGTCTCCTGCAAACCTCTGGTGCTTCAGACACAGCTTGGTGACAGCTCTTGGCAAAAGCTGACTTTTAAGTGGCAATCAGAATCACGGCATTCATAAAAGTGAGAGATGAACAGTGCTGACTGAAAAGGAGCCAGCTATCATATTGCGTGGGCTAGTGCCATGCCTGCTTTCCCACACTACACTGACAGCACCATTCACTCCTGAGCAGCAAGGTGCCTGCCATTCCCGCCCTGTGCCACACTCAAGCATGAGCTGTCAAAATTTCTTCTCTTTTTCAGATTTCACAGTGGGTTTTATAATGAGATGATTTTGAAAGGACAAGGATGAGAGGTCACCAAGCATGTTTCCGTGCTTAACATAAGAGTGAAACTCATCCAATCTGCTCTTGTTGCTCAGTACACATCTTTCTCTGGTTTGATGGAGATCAAGAAATTAGGAGGCTCACAAAGATGGCATGAACCTAGGTGGATATCAATCAGTCTATGCATGCCATATAGTAACTCACTTTATAACAGCATTTATTTGTCATATACGTTCTGTTTTTAAGAGCAGGATTTAATTCATTTTATAAGGTGAAGTTCACATGTTAGCTAAAATTCATTTATAAGAGTGATTTTGTCATGAGCTGAAACTTTATACTGACATTCATAAAAAGTAGTTGCATTGAAAAAAGTCATGTTTAATTTGCAAAGTTCTGTTTGCCAGATTTTATATTACTCATGCATTAACGTTATCCCTGTGTGTTCATCTTCTCTTGTGAATGTTTCTATGGTCCGCAGGAAAATAAAGGAAATTGGTTTGTTAATGAAGAGTGTTTTCTGAGCCAAGGGACTTAATGAAAAAGCTTTACAGAATAGCTGAATTTCACTACTTCATTCTTTCACCATATGCTGAATGTAGTTTATCATGATACTAACGTTCAGTATGTGAGCAGTTGTTCATCTGAGTAGTTTCATTGAAACCAATGGTCCTAATGCAAGGTTTTCCAAGGCTGGAATATTTTTATATTCACACTGAAACCATGACTTCCTTGCCCACCGCTGCTTAGTTTGCTTTATTGATGTCACCCCTCAGTTTCATTGAAGCATATCCAAAGCAGAGAAATGAAGTAGTTTCTGTAATTTTCGGGGACTCCAATCAGTCACTTTAATTTAATCTGTGTTGAAATTTCCAAGAGCAAAGCTTCTGTTTAGCAGGTTCTTGTCTCCCTCCTTATTTGGCTGCCCTGGGAAAATAATAATGAAAAAAGTTTCTTGTAGTAGCAATGCAGCAATCATGCTGGATCATGAAACTAATTATATTTTGTGATGGTGGAAATTCTCCATTTCTGTGTGAAGGGGCACTGCTGCATGATAAATGAATGTTGGAAAGGCAGTACATTGTGCTCTTTCATCTCTGTCACTGCATATTTATTTTAACTGCTCCTAAGTTATTCATTTTCTTTAAGCAATCAATATTAATAATCTGATTTGCTTCTTGGCATTTTTAGTTACACTTCTGTTTAACTGACTGTAAATAAAGGTCACTTGGAGGCTCCCCACTGCTGTTCTGAAGGTCCTTGCCTAATTAATTCCCAACACTTTTTTTCCCTGTGATTCTGATTAGCAGTTGCAATCAAGTTCAGCAATTAGCTGCCTCCTTGCACAGTGATTTACTTACTCCACCTCCCTATATAAAGCTACATTTGGTCTCTACTGTATAAAGGCAGAAGGAGGCATTTAAATTCATTTGGTTTTTGTTCCCTGACCATGCAGAACAGATCAGATTTTCACTGCTTGCACATAACCTCTGCCCATCTACATCATACCCACTAATCATCCCTGATGCCCCCAACAAACACCATAAACATAATGAACAGCCTTACTAGCAACTCGCTTGTGATATGCTTAATCTCAGTCTCTTGTATAAACAGATACAGCTCATTAAATCTTTCTTAGATATTTAAGAGCTCCTATGGTTTATCTTACATCAAATTACTATTAAAAATGGGGTCAGCTTCACATGCAATGGATTTATCTTAGTACCCTTGGGGTCTGGGAACAAGACAGTTTTAAACAACTTTAGAAATCTAGATCCAATTCAGAAGAAGACACAGTGCTAGTGCTCGAGAAATTCTAATCTTGGGGAACTCTTGTAGTCTTTAATTCCCACAACCACAGAAAAGTTGGTAGAAATTTCAGTACTGTGTTAATGATGAAGACAGGCTCCAGTCAGGAGAGATGTCAAACTTTTAGCTGAAAGTACAAAGAGGAGAAAGTCCCTCCAGGTACTTTTCAGCAAGTATGTATTTGAAAAGCAAGGAACAAGAATTTTAGTAAGCATTACAGAAATATTATAAGCATTATTACAAGGCCTCCTCAGTGTTTTTCATTCTTTGTATTGCATTCCCCTAAAAATCTTCCAGATAATACACTTTAATGAAGTATTTCTGCAAATAAACATTTTTAGTTTCAGGTATTTTTACAAATTCATTGATTTAAATGCTTCTAATTCAAAGTGATTCCCTATAGATATTAATTCAGACAAAACTGTTTCCATTGTCTGAGCAGAAAACTAAAATGTATGTGCAAGAGAAATCCTTCATTAGCCAAAGCATGTTTCAATGCATTACAGTTGTTCAATAAATTCATAGACATATTTTGAACAGGTGATAGAACTGCACCTGTAAGAAAGTCTGTCATATCAGTACTTGTATCTACAATGTTTTCTGTTAGTATCATTATTTGGTACCTCCCAGTACTTGAAAAGTTAAGCAAACAGTAAGACTGACAAACACCACCAGAATGGAATTAATATATCTAAATACATCTTTAAGACATAGCCAGACTCTAGAGGAAGAAAGTTATAGGTCTAAATTCCCACATACTGGGCAAAAGGATTTAAACTGTCACCTACCTTTCTCAACTCACTGCAAAAATGTCTTCATATTTAATTTTGGCCTGTAAATTCTTGGAGCTTAGGGGAGGTTTGTATTGGTGGGTTTAAGTGCTCTGAAAAACAGACTGACCAGAACTCAATCTGGTTATTCTGTATTTACAATTTACTAAGCATATAAAAGCAGTGCCTTAAACCACAGCCCATTTCTACTCCTATCACCTACAAGCTTGTCTTCCGACAGCAGCAAGCCAAAGCATGTATACACTGAACAAGCAAATTTTCTTTTTCCCTTCTGATCTGGCAAGTTGTTCATTTAATCACACAGAGGATCTGACAGCTTCTCCCAGCTCTTAAAGCAATTCTTTCACACTCGTTGAAAAGTGCTATAAGCTAAAGGCAGCAAAGCTGACTGGTGTTTTCACGCAAAGACAGGCAACCTGGGCACTAAGCACAGTCAGTCTGCTTCTTCAATATGTAGTGTAGAAAATCAAGACTAAAAGCAACAGTTAAGTCACTCTTGGGAATTTTCACTTAATGAACAAAATACACAAAATAGGCCATTTCTTGGTGTAGTGATGTCGTGAATCATATAAAACATCTAATGCTTTGAAGCATAGTCACGTACATACAGTTAAGCACCTGTACCTGCAGTGGTTAGGGTTGTAAAGCGTGAGCACTCGAAACTGATAACTCTGTTCTAGGGTGGCAACTTTCCATGTTTGGTCTCATCCCAAAACCAAGCATCTTAGAGCAGTTAAAAACATTGCTTTCAGCTATTAGAGATATGTGACAAAAAAGTGTACTATTCTCAGGAGAGAAAAAAAACAAATCAAAACAAAAAACCTTTTCCTAAAGAAATAAACTATGAAATCTATTCATGAAGAGTATATGCCTAAGGAAATACGAAAGGAACCTAAAGGTATTATTACAGAGTCACAAATGTTTTAAGACCTGCTATGGTGAATCGTTCATCAGTCAAAAATGTATGTGATGTATATGGCTTTCATTAACCAGCTCTTCCTTGTAGTTGTTCTGAAATGACACATGCAGAGAACATGATAACTTGCTTGCTTAGTCTCTGTTGCATGAGATTACATATCATTGTGAGATATGTATTGTGCGATACTGTTTTCTCCATAGGACATAAAATAACAATCAAATTTGGAGCAAAGCACTCACAGTAGAAAAACTTGCTGTGTAAGCTTGAAAAAAAAAATAACTCCTCACATTTGTGGAATAACATTTATGATTACTCACTGGGGAGGTATTATTTATGAAAGCTTTACTGAATGGAATGCCTTGCAAACATGTAAAGGATTGAATAGATATTTGTTGCCTTGTACATGGAGGAACAAAGCAAGCTGTATGGGGAGAACTTTTTCCTCCTGGCTCAAGTTTTGCTTCCTTCCTCTGAGCTCAGTGTGCACAGCAGGGTCTGAGGATGAGGACGAAGAAGAAAAGCAGAAATAAGAGGCGATCTGGAAGATACTTCTGCAACATTTTTTTTTTTTTCATAAGCCTAGACACTAGTTCAGGAGGATGGCTCCCTGGAACAGCACTTGAAATTTTTAATCTGTGTTGGGAGTTCGCATCCTATTGAGATGTGACTTAACCCTTACTCTCATTCTCTGTATGCCTTGAGGGAAATTTTATACTGTTTATTGTGAATTTTTCCACAACCTATTCCTTGACAGAAACTTATACCCATCCTCTGCAGTTTCTGGAACAGATGGTGCAAGCACATCAGCCTATCTGCAATTGCTAATCATTTCTCATTTCTGTTAAATCCTTGAGGCAATTGTCTGTTACCCTCTACAGAAGCAATGGCATTTCTGTGATGGTTTGTGTATTAGTCATGTTTGGAATGAAAGGCCTTAAATATTTCATTTGAATATGGGATGTGTTGTCTCCCAGAATACTGATTTAATGCAATAATAGTAAATCATAATGACCATTGCTTAACTGAAACAACATCAGCATGAATTTATCTAACAACAAATGTATTAATGATGATTAAACTGGTACTTTTGATGCAAAAGATATTTTAATAAATAGGTTACAAATTGAAAATGAAAGAGTTTTGGTTGTTGGGTTTCTTTTCCTAATAAGGTTCTGTAAAAATACTTTAAGAAATTAAGTGCAAAAAGAATCTGTTTATGCACCAATAAATTTATATACTGAACTACTCTAATGTCAAGAAATGCCACATTTAAAGATGAATGAACACCTATAAATCTGTTCACCTGTATGTGTGTATTTTAATAGTCTCCAGTTACATGATCACAAAGAACATTATAAGTTAAATGCTAGGGAAATAGACTGTGAAAGTAATCTGAAAGAATGTTCCTCGTACTCTGCGGTATGAATAATATTTGATTAACAAGAGGAGGAAAATAAAACACTTGGGCCCCAACAAAATGAAAGAAAAAAAAAGAGGTATGATCTCCCAGGTGGTTCTCCTGAGAGAACACAGATGCTTCTGTCTTTGTTTCTATCTGTGGCTACTGATAAGGATGGTAGTTGTGAGCAAAGTAGAGTTCATAATTTCTTGTATCCTTCTCCCTCATGTAAAAGAAATCCTCAGGGTACGGATTAATTCAGTATCTGTGATCACTCCCCATCCATGCTTTAATGGAGAAGAAGTCTGAACTGCACTGGGAATCTGTGGAGGGATGATAAAGAAATGTTTCTTTCTATGGAGGAGCTTAATAAGAGTATTTAATGCATTCTTTCTTGCAAAATCCTGAAAACTTTGTTATATCTCAATGAGGAATATGTTATATCTTAATGAGGAATAAGAATGGATTCTTCTCTTAATTTTTCACGTAGCATTGTAATCTATAGTCACTGTATATTGTGGATGTTCAAAGAACTCATCTCCTAACAGTGGATGACCCAGGAGATCTCTTTTAGGTCTATTACCTGGCAAGAAAGAGACATCTTAAGTCCACACAACATCTTGCTATTTCCAAGCCCCTTTGACACTTGGATCAGGGTGGAGCAGTGACTTCTCTGCAGCTGATATTGCATATGAGCAGATATTCAAAATAATGATAGTAAAGAAGTCAACAGCATATAAGAGTTGGGCTCCTAAATACAGATCCACAAATATGCATCTGCAGAATCATAGAATCACAGAGATTGAATTTGGAAGGGACCTCTGGATATCATCTGGTCCAATCCTCATGTTCAAGTGAGTCACTTACACCCAGTTGACCAGGACCATGTTCAAATGGCTCTTGAATACTTCCAGGGATGGAGGCTCCAACACCTCCCTGGGCAACCTGTGTCAGTGCTTAGTCACCCTCACACTGTTTTTTTATGTTCAGATTGAGCCCCTTGTGTTTCATTTTGTGCCCAGTCTGCTGGCCTCTCACTAGGCTGAAAAGAACTTGTCTCCCTTTTCTTGAACCCTTCCTTCCAAAATGTATATACATTGATGAGAACCCCCTGAAACTTTTTTTTCTCAGGCTGAACAGTCACAGGTCTTTCTTCCTTTCTCCCTAGGAGAGACACTCAAGTCCCATCATCATCACTGTGTCCCTTTGCTAGACTCTATCTAGTATGTTCATGTCTCTCCTGTACTTGGAAACTCAGCATTAGATACAATACTCCAGGTGTGGCCTCACCAGTACTGAGGAGAGGGGAAGGATCACCTCCCTCAACCTGCTGACAACCCCTAATGCAGCCTAGAACACTTAGTTTTTTTTGAAACAAGGCCATATTGCTGGCTGATGGTCAGCTTGGTGTCTGCCAGGATCTCCAGGGCCTTTTCTTCAAAGCTGCTTTCCAGCCAGGCAGCCCCCATCATGTACTGGTTGGTGTCTGAGGCTGTTCGTCCCCTTCGTCCCCAGGTGTGGCACTCTGAGCTTCCCATTGTTGAACTGCATGAGGTTCCTGTCAACCCCTTTATTCAGCCTACTGAGGCTGCCTGCATGATGGCACAACCCTGTGGTTGTGCTGTTCCTCTTGGTTTGGTGCAATTAATTTTTGTAATTGTTTAGTTGGAAAAATTTTGTCTCAGTTGAATTTTCAAATAGGCAAAATGCAACATGTTTCTGCATATGGATTCTTGTGGAGCTATGTAGCACTGGAAACATCCAGATGTCCATTAGGGGAAACCCGCCAATTTTCCTTCCCAGGGAGTATTGTGTACACCTTTGTTGGAGCCCAGCCCTACTGAGCTTCAGGTAGCATTAGGTTCTAAAGCACTTCAGTCACTCAACAGATACACTCAGAGAAGATACAACAGTCAGATTACACCATTGGCAACACAGGGTGGGGTGTGGACAGTTGTAGGAAATATCTGTAAATGCAAGCAGCTCCCTGTTCTAATATTAAAAGTGCAGCGAGATGGAAAACTCAGCTGAGGAACTGTTTTGCTCTTCCCATTTCACTGCTGTTGGCTTTTATTTCTGTTTGGTATGCTGAATGTGCTGGCAGCTGGGATTACTCTGCTGACCCAGCTCTCCCTTCCTAGTCTTTTCATGAGATACATGTTTATCAGACCCTGGCAAGCTCCTGAGTCTCAGCAGTGAAAGGACAAGGAATAATCTCCAAAGCCCTATGGCAGAGCAAGGCAAATACAATGAGCACCTGGCAAGAGGAAGGGGTCTCCTGACCTCTAAATAAAATTATTAAAAAAACCCTCATAGAATCATAGAATGGCTTGAGTTGGAAGCAACTTTAAAGATGATGTAGTTCAAGCCCCTCTGCCACATTAACTTTCATTAAACCAGGTTGCTCAAAGCCCCATCCAACCTGGGATGTATGCTTCAGAAGCAAGCCAGCAAGAAGCAAGAATGATTCAGCCTGGAAGAAAAAATATTTGAGTTGAATGTCCTACACAACAAGATGTATGTATGCACATGACAAAAACATCAGAAGGAATTCTGCAAGAAAAGCTTAAGAAAGCTAAGAAAAAATTTCTGTAGCCAGGACATATTCACATGTGAAAAGTTTCCATGTTTTACATTAATATTATTGGTTTGATTTCTGATGATAACTTTACATCTCCAGGAAACGCATATGCCACAATATATTGCTTCTTCTGCTCAGTCACAATTAGTTCCTTCTGTTTGTCAATACCCAAATAAATCCAGTTTCAGTGACAGGCTATAAGAAGGAAACATCAGCTTGAAGATTGTGAAAAGCAATTGCATAGTTACAATAGATAATCTGTGAATGACAAATTAGCCCCACAGGACTTGCCACTTTGTCCTCATTAGTGAGAATGAAATTGTTCCTTAACTGCACTATTTAATCAATTCTTTGTGTTTTGATTTTACAAAAGATCATAAGAATTAGGTGACACAGCTCTTCACTTTAAAGTTTTTGCAACAATAACCCACATTATAGATAGATATAGCAATCTCTAAATCTTTGATGCTCTTTTTGAACATAGAAATTAATAGTCATTATTTTAGAAACATTCATCCAAAGATTCATAAGTAGTATTGAGTAAAACTCTTTTAGTTATAAATATTTTCCTTCTTTCCTCCATACATGATATTAGGACAGCAAGTACGAAAACTGTCCATTTTATTTCGACCATGACTGCTGTTTAATAATCAGCTACAGAGGAAGCTTCTCCAGTGGATGGACACATAAGCTGTTTGTAGAACCAGAACCTCCCTCAAGGCTATCTGCTGCGATGAAACCCTGTTTGGTCTTCGACAGAATCATGGCCCTTCTCATTTTCCTGACTATTTTAAACATGATATACAAGGATTTTCAGTTAATTCTTATGCTTGATCAAGCATTCATTGCTTTGATATCAGTGAAAGTACTGTACCAAATTTAATATTTGCTTCATGAAGGCTTGAAATAAGTTTTTGACATTTCGCATCTCTGAAGATGTAGGTACCAATAGCTGCCAGTTATCTAGGAGACTGGCCATTAAAGCTCATTTTGTAGCTAAATGCACCTTATCATTAATTTTAATAAGTATTTTCTGCTTTGTGGTGTAGTTGTTTAGCATGTGGGTTTTAGAGAGATAAATGGCAAAGTATTATTTTCCACTCCTGTGAAGGAAAAAAACAATTTGAAAGTAGATGTGGTGTGAAGTATTAACCCAGTGCTCTGTATCCAGTCTTAATTTTCATCTACATAGGCTGTTCAGATTGTGTGAAAACGCATAAACTCTATTGTGACAAGTGAGAAACACTGCAAGTGTTTTTTTAAATTAAATATTTAAGTTAAGCATTTGAAAGTGATCTATATACAAAGGGAAAATTACACAGGGAAGTTCAGGAAAAAGTAGAAAAGGTGAGTGGTCCAATCTGCTTAACCAGCACAGTCTATTTTTATATTTCAGATAAATCCGTAAGGCATAGCAAGAGAAGATCATATCACCCACCTCTCCTCAATTTCCACTCTTTTCCACTCCTTCCCCC
>JAOEHY010052636.1:0-18461 GCA_025447955.1 Psilopsiagon aurifrons
GGTTGGCTTTTTGTTGTGGTACTAGTAGCAGTACAAGTAGTAGTAGTAGCTGCAGCAGTAGTAGTAGTAGTAGGTTATTCCCTTTTGCATTTGCTTGGCTTTTTCTGTCCAGTTTGTCTATTATTTTTCTTCAGATGAATGCAAAAGCAAGTTCAGAGTTTCAACCGTGCTAAGTGTCTGATAATTTCATCTCCACACTGATTTATTAACAGCAGGACTTTCTACTAAGTACTGCTATTTAAGCAACATACTGATAAAACCCTTTTTATTTTTCCTCTTGTATGTGATGGAGGCAACTCTCTTTACTTTAACTGTTGTCTTTTCTCCGAAATCATTGGCTACTTAATTATCTACCTGGGTTCCTTCAGTTTTCAACTACCATTCAGAAGTTCTAGTGGTTTTACTCTATTGTTCTTGATCCGAAACTATAAGACTTTCAATTTTATGACAGCATTCTTTTGAGTATGACTTTCTGAACATGTTTTACTATTCACTTTAGTTTCAAGGCAGAACAGAAGACACAGAGTAAGCTTTTTTCTTCTTTCACCTCTTTGGTACCATTTCTTCTGGGGCTCTTTCCTGAAATGTGAACAGGCTTTTCCAGTAAAGCAAACCAGATGTTTTGCAACTGTTTTCACAGTTTAAAGTCCCTGACAAGCTATATATAATACCTGTGTCCTGTAGTGCAGGCATTGTCTGAATACCTTAATAACTAGTCTCAATGAAATTGGTAAGAATATGTACCCAGCTCACTGATCTTTCTGTTTGGGAAACAATAAACTTCTCTTTGCATTTTCATGTGTATTTTTTCCTTTAGCAAGCTGACTACATACACATAATCACAGTGCATCTTGTACTTTGCAAGGATTTGATTTCTACCTCTGGACTTAGGGCTCAGGTAGGTAAGAGATGTGTTTAAACCAACTTTAACTAGAAGAATTTGGAAAAAAGTGGATGCCTAATATGAACTTACCATGGTATTATGTCAAGAGCACTTCAGATGCAGTACTTAACTGGATTCCAGCAAGCATAAGAGCAGTCATCCTTGAAAGACAACCGCTTGACTTTTTCTTGCTTTAGAAAGCACATACATACATTTTCAGTTCACTTCAGCTACCTTTTTTCTGCCACTGAAGCAATGTTCGTTCTCTTTATAAAATGGAGACAAACAAGGCAATTATATGAGTCATCAGAAAATAGCACCGGCAGTAGATGGTCCCTGATGGTGATCAGCCTGAATCGCCTTCTGGCCCGGGGCCAATCCCAAGTCCCAGTGGGGCCTTGTTTGAGGAGTGGCCTTGGTGACCATGAGGCAACGCGGAAAACCAGTTGTATCTGAAATCTAAGCTGGCATTCCCAAAATACTGCAAGTCTAACACTGTAGACAATTGACTTAGCTGACTGCAATAACATCAAAAGTGGAGACATTCTTTTCTAAGCAGTAGAGAATAGGTGTATTCACGCCTAGCTAGTCATGAATACACCTATATTGTTAGATGTAAAAGAGATGTCATGCTGCCACATAAAAATGCATTCTATTGTCCTTTAAGTTGATAGTTCAATCAACCTGTCATCAACTAGTATAAGTATCTTTCCCACTTATGTCTCATAATGGAAGAAAAGAAAGAGAAGATACATGTGGCATTAATTCTCACGTCCCATGACATTTTTTGGTATGAAGAAATAATGTATTACCAGAGCAGAGGTAGGTAAAGAGAACAGGAGAAGAAACCTGAATCTGTTTGGGATTTTACTATGCAGAAAATCTCTTCTTGTTTCTCTGCACCACTTCCATACTGCTATCTGAGCTAGAACAACACATCATTGTACAGTTAGGCATCTGGCAATAGTGAGAAGATTTTTGAGACATATGTCATCAACATGTAAATAAAAAAATAAGATAAACTAAACATTTCCAAACAATGCAAGGAAATTACTGAAATTAAAAAAGATTGGGAAATAAGTTCCCCTTCTTTAATCAAATGGCAAGATGATAGAAATACAGCAGACCTCAGCAAGTTTACTCTTGAGAAAACTTATCATTCACCAATTGTATTTTCTTCATTCACCAATTCTTATCATTCGCCAATTGTGTGCTGTAGTTTCTCCTACTCAGCAACAAAGTTTTTCTCTTTCTGTATTTTAAAACAGGGGGAAAGGGATAAGTGCAGTATTGCCTGGATCAAATTTTTCAAGCACTTCTTTTAGGTTCCTAAACAGAGATTAAACACAGTGGTAGCGGCAAACTAGCAGCAGTTACTGCACTTAAGTCATAAAAGAGAACTTGCCCCATCCTGCTAATAGATACATGAACGCAGGGGGTGGCGACCGATATTCCCAACCAGACGGTTTATAAAGGTGGGGTTTGGCGGGAGCCCGGCACTGCCGAGGAGCCCTCTACATCGGGGAGAGGAGGGGTTCGGCCTCGGTGCAGTGCTCGGGGCAGCCCTGCCGAGCCCTGCCGCCGGTGCTGCCTATCGGGACCCTGCTGTGCCCCTCTCCCCATCGCGGGGGGTGGGCGCGGAGTTCCTCCCGCAGGAGACCCCCGAGGCCGCCTCTCACCGCTGCCTGCGCCAAACGTTAGCTTATTTATCTTCCCCAGTGCGGAAGAGCGGGGAAGTGCCTGCGAACTGGAAGATTTTGCAGCCTGCTCTCCTCTCCCCGTGATTTTGGCTGGGTCTCATCTCCTGGAGGAGCTGCGGCCACAGATGAGTGCACTCAGCCAAGAACATTTTGTCTCTGTGTCTCACATGCTTCCCCCTTCATTGTTGTGTGGTCCTGGGTGTCAATGGTGTCTCGGTATTGCAAAGGGGTTGGCAGCTTCTCTGGTGGTCAGGTCCATCTCCGTGGAGAGTGTGAGGACAAAGCCCAGGGATGCTTGGCGGATTGCAGGCAGCAGAGATGGGGACAGCTCCAGATGACATGCACAGCGGCCAAGCTCAGTGCAGATGGCCTGCCAGTGGCCTCAAGGCCTTATAAAGAGCAGCTTAGGGAAGCCAGAGCTGTTCCTGGCAATTCCTTCACTATTAGAGACAAAAGCTCCGGTACAAGAATACCGAGCCTAGTGTAAAGGGACTGGCCAGAGATTTTAGCTGAAATTTAGATGTGTTGTAGTCAAACACACAAAGCAATAAATTCTTGGGTGAGTAAGGAGGGGCCCAGCTAGAGTGTATCCCCCACTGGTGATCTGCTCCTCAATGCAGGCACTTAAGCCTGTATCTTATGAGCTGGGAGTAGCCTCTGTGCTGAGGGCTCAAGACACCTTTACCTACTGCATTCAAGGTGACACCACTTGCAGCTTCTCTTAGCTTATCAGAGGTGAGCTATCACCCGTGCTGGTGATAGGTGCTGTAAGTCCTCAAAGCCACAGTTGCCATGCAGTAAGCTGTACTCTCACTAATACACAGCTCCTGGAAACACTGCAGGCACCAAAATCATCCCCACTTGGTTTGCCTGCCCAGAAAAGAGAGACAAGAGAGAGGCAAGGGGTAAGAGCAAGTCTGTATCTCACTGTACCAGCTGGAGTCAGCACTATTGTCAGCAGCAGCCAGCAAGGGGGAGGGGAAAGGCAGATGATGCCATGCTCACCCTCTCCTGCTCAGCCTCAACCTGCTTACACCACCAGTGATAATCAGGCTTGTGTGGCACTAACGGCCTCTGAAAAGTGGCCCATTTTGTGGGCGCAAACAGAAGAGCCTGTAGAAAAAGGGCTATTATTAATTCCCATCTGCTGAAAGGAAGCTGCAGCTGGTTTGAGAGGTTTTCCTGCAAGCTACGCAGATCTGCTCAGAATTTTAATGGTTGTTTACCAACCAAACTGTGCCACTGAAAGAGAAACACTTTTCCAAGCAAACAAGATGTGAACGTCATTTCAGCTGGAAATAAACCTCTTCTTTCTTGTGAACTTTTTTCTGGGTGAGCAAAGACTTTCTGCATTTGGGTGTTTCAGTTTTCAACCATTCTTTTTAACTCATCCTCTTCCATCTAAGGACACAGAAGAAGAGATTCCTTGAAATATGCAAAGCATTTTTACACATACACAAAGCCTTTCTAGGGAAAAAAAAGAGAAAAAGAAAAAAAAACCCATGCACACACACACACACACACACAAACAAACAAACAAACAAAACAAATCAAACCAAACATTTTGGGTGGCCCATGACTGAAAGAAAAGGGTAGCCCCATAAAACATTGATCCACAGTTGAAGTAGTATTTGTGTAAATCTGGTATCTGACCAAATATCCTAGCAAGCTCTGAAGAAAAATATAGCATGCAAAAGGCTGAAGAAGGGAAAAATGAAGAGGCTTTGTTATATCCTGGGGACCGACAAAGACATACTGTGTCTTTTTATCTTACATTTTCTGCAGTGGCCATAAACTTCAAAAGGATTGCTACTAATAAGAAATTAACATTAAAGAGAGTCTTTAACCAAACTCTCAAGTGCGCCTTATTTATATTAGGAATTAAGTGTCTGCAACTGTGCCTGTGCTTTATGGCTGTATGTAACTATAAGCCCTGCTTCTGTGGTATTAATATATGAAACTTCCCTGCTACACATATATTGTACATTGCTGAAAGGAGCACTGGAGAAATGCCTTAGATAGATGCAAATAAAGAAAGATTTCTCACTCCAGTGCATCTACAATCCAAGCATTACTTTATCCCAGTGGACTTTGAACTGTCTGACCTGCAGAGGGCATTTACAGATGAAATGACAGTCCCTGAATGCAGCCTGGCATTCCTGGTATCACTGCAGCAGCTGAGGGAGAGAAAATATCCACTAGCATCCACCATTTAGCCAAAAAGTTATGAGACACCTGCATTTAGAGAGCCCTATGCCTCAGAAACTGAAAAGACAATGGAGCTAAGTGAAGTAGTAAATGGTGGCCAGGAAATGACCAGGAAATTAAAATAACATTGAGACTGTGCTAGTGAGAGGATTGGACAGCCTGCTGCTATTCCATCAGGTCATGCAACTGAAAATATTAGTGAGAAAATTAAACTATTCATCTTTCACTAAGACAGCAAGGAAAAATGATCTGGGCACTCTGACCTTCTAATCTGAGTTAAGTCAACACATAAACAATAAAAATGGACTAATATTTCAAGGAATTTCTTTTTAATGACTGTAGCGGTTCAAGTTACCATGAGATATTTTCCTGTAATATAATAGAATCCCACTAAATGGTCATCATTTGGCTTCTGGTAATGGAGACACCAAGGCTCTTTGTGTATTTTATGTTTCTATTACAGGAGTCCAGAGGGTAGATTTTGCTACTGAGATGACATATAGGCATGAATTTATTCTCTCTTACTAAGTGGTAACCTTCAGTTTTGTGCAATGGCAGTGAGAAGTGATTTTCTACTTCATGCTAGCTAATTCATGGAACCAACTTTTAAGACAGTACGTGACTGCAAACAGTGTTAAATATTAGGGATGATTAGATACATTTTTTGAGAAATAGCACACTTGTCTGTTCATTAACAAATACTATTCCTGCTCTGCAGTTCAGCTGACAGCATAGCACAAACAATGTTTTGGGAAAAAAAAAAAGTATGGGAAATCAGAGGAGGAATAAACACGGTAAAGTTAATAGCATCGTCTAAAATGGTCAGAGAGGGAAAGCCAAGGCCTTCCGGGCTGCAAGCGCACACTGCCAGCTCCTGTCCAACTTTTCATTCACCAGTACCTCCAAGTCTTTCTCCACAGGGCTGTTCTCAATCCCTTCATCCCCCAGCCTGTATTGATAACTGGGGGTCACGATGACCCAGGTGCAGGACATTGTACTTGGCGTTTTGAACCTCATGAGGTTCACATAGGCCCGCTTTTCAAGATTGTTGGTCCCTCTGGATAGCTTCCCCTCCCTCAGGCATGTCCACTGCACCACCCAGCTTGATGTTGCTGGCAAACTCACTGATGGTGCACTCAATCCTGCTATGCGTGTTATTTATGAAGATATTAAACAGTGCTGGTCCCAGTACAGACCCCTGAGGGACACCACTTGTAAGTGATCTCTGTCTGGACATTGAGCTGTTGATCACTAGTTTATGAATGATCAGCATGAGAAAGAATGTGGATTTTGTGTCATACAATGTTGAAAGTTGAGTCCTTGCTTCTGTATTTTTACTGCTCATCCAAGCAACATTAAAATTGACCACTTGAGATAAAGCTAGTCAAAACAAATTTGGTTTAACCAACAACAATAGTTTATTTAAATGCTAGAAAATTTCCTTAGTGGAAGCAACTTCTTAAAGAAGGCACACTGAAATTACCTCAGCAATAAACTCAGCAAAGGCAAACCACTACCTAATCAGCATCAAGCAGTGTGACACTATTAGTTCATACACAAACTCCCCTGTTTCCAGTGTCTTCCAAGGTCATGTCAATGTGTAGGTCTTGCAGGTCAAATGTATAGAAGTCCTGCAGAAGTCAACAATACAGCTTACCTCTTGTTGTTCTTAGTTGGACACTTACTCATACACTCAGAGACTCATGAAGATGCCCACAGGAGTAGACCTGTTGTGTAATTGACCACGTGAGTTGTGGTGTATTAGGTGTTCCCAAACACCTTTATGGGCCAGATTACATCTCCTGTGCTCTCTCTGCAGTTAGACAGCAGTGGGCTGATAGCTACAAGAAGGATGACACCGCATCATGAGAGCTGAACAGACTGGGATTCCTAGGCAACAGCTTGGCATAGTAGGGAAATCCATCCTGATTTAATAGGAGAAAAATACTTGGGCTTGTTTGCACAAATCAGAATATTACAAAGCCACTTGGGCTGATCCTATCTGAAGTATCACTATGACATATTTCAGACAAACTGAAAGCTGTCTGATGTAATGTTGTTTTATAGAAACTGCCCTTTCTGTTGTAAAGCTATTTTAAAAATCATAACCAGCTTATTTAGCCAAGAAGAATCTATCAATTTCTTGCTCATGACTCCCTATTTCAAATGCTATGGACATGTAGCAATAGGAAAAGGGGTAATGAGTTTAAACTTTAACAGGGGAAGTTCAGGTTAGATATAGGAAGAAGTTCTTTACTGTGAGGATGGTGAGGCACTGGAACAGGTTGCCCAAAGAAGTTGTGGATGGGAGGCATTCCTGCCCATGATAGGGGGTTGGAACTAGATGATCTTAAGGTCCTTTCCAAGCCAAACTACTCTATGATTTGGTGACTATATGATTGACTTTGTCTTGGAAGATAGTATCACTTTAAAATTCTAATTAAAGGAAACAAGTGCTGAGAGTGCTTGGCATAAGTCTTATAATTTTACATAATTTTATATTAGCCAAGTCATCAATTTGAAATAGGAACAGACCAAATAAATAAGACAAAGTAGAAATGAAACATTGTCTTTTAGAAATACTCTGCTGTTTATTCAAAACAGACCAAGCAGAACACCTGGCTCCTTAATATAAAACAGTAGTTGGGTCAGCTCCATTAGGGGAAATTGATTTCAGCAGAGATGGTCTTGGAAAATAGAGTAATTTCCAAAAAAAAAGCCAAATGGAACCACTTGTTATTCCATCCTCTTCCATTTCAACTCTGCTTCAGGAGCAGAGCTTGAGGAGCAAGAGCTTAAACATGGCTTCCTTGTGTCTGCTTCCAACAGAATTTTTATGCTCTACTTGTGATTAAAGGATCTGTTCTCATCAGGTTTACACAAACATCGCATTTCTTGTTTCCAGATTTTAGATTTAACTCCTTTGGCTACAATTGCTCTCCTCCTTATTCTTCACTTCTTGTAAAATGAATAAGTACCTCATATTAGTCACTTACTTAATGTCCAAATTCTGTTAAAAGAGTTTCACCAGCCAAGAGAAATGAAAATTAGGATCTCGAGGTCTTTGAAAACAGAATCATTACTAAAGGCTAGAGCTCCGTTGCCTCCCTTATTACATAGCTATTTCTCTCTATGAAAAGGTGCTATCATTGTTTTTTTTAACCACTGAGTGTAGTTCTGGAAAGAGCCAGTGAGGAGAGGCTTTCCCCATTCATTAATACCCACAATTGAATTCAGTTTCAATTTCAGTGGCTGCATCTTGTGGGGTGAAATGTTTTCTTGGTCACGTAAGCAGAGATGAGTTTGGGTAGGAAACCATAACTGAAAGTAGGATGATAAAACCTCTGCTTTGATAAAAACCAAAATCTCCAGCTCATAAAACCAGAATCATTATCATGATACTTCAATAAATCCACGTTCATATCTTAGAATTGCTTGGGCTTCATGTAGCAACCTTCAGAAATCATTACATTTCTCGGTAAATATGAGAGAAATGAAACTACACCTTTTTGTGTGTTCATCTTTTTTTGTGCCTTGACTTCTTGTCTGCCATGCCTCTATGTATCATGGGCTTCTTAGAAAAGGCAGATCTAATTCTTTTTCACTGTAAATTTCACAGAAGCACAGAATGGTTGAGGTTGAAAGGGACCTCTGGAGGTCATCTGATCTAACACCCTTGTTCAATCAGGTCCACCTGCAGCAGGTTTCACAGGACCACGTCCGGACAGCTTTTGACTGTCTCCAGGAATGGAGCTTCCACTACCTCTCTAGACAACCTCTGCCAGTGTGCAGAGTATATACAAACTTCATAAATATTTTACAAACTTCTTATGTTAGCATATACAAAATTTATTATACATTGCCTAGCACAAAGAGGCCTGTCCTTGTCTGGTAAGTGGAAGTTACCTAAAATGAAGAACAAGAAGAGCACAAGGGTTTGTAAACATAGGAGTATTTAGGATCCCAGAGCAAGTAACAAAACACTTAGTACAAAATTATGCATGTAATCATATTGTCATACATGAGGGGTCAAAGAGTGTTTTACCTGCTTAATGCTATTTGAAGCACTTCAGTGATTCCTGAAACAGCATGAAAATGGGCACCAGGAGGATGGAGACTTCAGTGCCTGCCTAATAAAGAAGGGCTTGAAAATCACTGTTCTAACATTGTGTAATTCAACACATGCCTTACTAATGTGAAATAGTGCATACCACATTGTACTGCTGTATAACATACAGCTCATGCATGCTTCAGATATATCCATGTTAGCTCTAAGTCTGGTTGAAAATCAGGATGTTTTCTGGCCAGGCAGAGGTCAGCAGAAAGACAGGTGTTTTGTTGGAAGACTAGGCTTTACTTCCTTCCTTCACACGTTTGACTATTCAGATTGCATGAAACCTAGGGCTGAGTTTGCCTCACAGTCCAGGTAGCTTTTAGCAGGAATTTTGCCTGCAATCTCTCCTTTCTAATTCAAGTAGGTTTTTGAAATTATTCACAAAGTACAAAGCTTTTCTAAAGCTTTTTTTCTTTTGACTGAGACTTTGGTTTTGTCTTAACAAAAACTATCAACCCGGCAAAAAAAACATCCTTAACTAGCTGATTTGGTATAGAGGGAAGGAAAATTGGCATAAGCATAAAGTTTGCATTTGTTTGGCTAGTCTGGTATTAACTTGTCATGTACCCACCCTCCAGATGTGAGTAATATAAAGTATATACCTATGCCTGTGTATGGTTGCTAAACATACTGCAAAGGACAAGTTTAATATTAAATACCTATCATTTCATCAGTTTACATGGGTTACCATGTTGGTTATTCAGCTCCAATGCCCATAAACAGCATCATTAGCAGGATTATTGCAAATAAAATCGTAGAATCATAGACTAGTTAGGGTTGGAAAAGACCTTAAGATCATCTAGTTCCAAACCCCCTGCCGTGGGCAAGGACACCTCACACTGAACCATGTCACCCAAGGCTCTGTCCAGCCTGGCCTTGAACACCGCCAGGGATGAAGCATTCACAACTTCCCTGGGCAACCCATTCCAGTGCCTCACCACCCTTACACTAAAGAATTTCTTCCTCATATCCAATCTAAACTTCCCCTGTTTAAGGGGAAAATAGGGTGAAACTTTTGCTGGGCAGTGACTTTTTGCTAAGGGTAGCCAAACTCCAGAAAATTAGCTTTAGAGGAATATTTGTGGGTTTGGTTTTTTTTTTATTTATTTTTAATTTCAATTTAACAACTTGCTCATAAGCTGCTGAATATGAAACAAATGCAGTAGCTCACCTAAAATCACTCTTAAACATTTGGGAAGTGTAAAATACTTAGCAGAGCTACAGTGTCCTGGCTCAGTGACTCAAAAACCTGCTGTGTCCCTGCAGAGATTTCTTGGTGTCATCATCATTTGCCCACCCAGGCAATACAGATGTCTCACACTTGCTGTCTCTCTTCAGTGCACATCCAAATTAACTCAGAATTACTGAGCAAGTTCAGTCTCTCCACCCAGCCCTATAACCTCCACTCACTTTTCTCTTCCAATGGCTCCCTGATGACTAATCCACCCTAAAAAGGATAATATGAGAACAGAGAACAAAAAGCATCACTTTTTCACTTGCTGGACAAGTAAAAATCACAAAATGCTAGTAAGTTTGAGTGCTTCTGCTTGACCTAAACTGCAAATTATTCTGAACCTACTAACTAGTTTCCTTCAAACAATGTACAGTCACTGAACTATGCTCTTACACAACATCCAACCAGCTTTGTATGACTCATATAAGCCAAATCTTTATTGATTTTCAGAAAGACAACAAGGCTAAAATCATATTCTTTCCACTACATTTCAGAACAGAAGCATGTCCACCTTTTAGTCAGTGACGATGAAATCTGACTGCTCTGCACTGTCCAGCACTGAAGATGGTTTAATGCACAAAGAAATGTTTATAAAATAATGGGAAAAGTCAGCTGGAGAAACACTTTTGCCAAGATGAAGTTCTCAGTTCCAGAACTCTTGCCATGTAAGAAGCATTCTGACCCAGAATGTAGCCCCTGACATTTACTAGAAACCCCTCCAATTCTTCCTGATCGCCTTCTGAGACAGTGTCATTGCAGTACTTACTGCACCATGTGAGCCTCAGCTAAAAATGAAACACTTCAGAAAACTCTACCTTTTGTTAGACCAGTATAAATCCACATAAGAATAAAATCAATGAAGCTGCTGTTTCCTCACATCAGAGGTTCCGATCATGCAGATCACGCTACCCAGTGCTAGAATATATATTTCTTGAGTGTTTTAACTGTATTGTTGTGCAGCTAAAAGAAAAATGACAGAGAATGAACCTTTCTCCTGCCACTATATATTTCGCACGTATTACCTTTCAACTGCATTGCTGGTATATGCATTCAAAGAAAACTAAAGCAGACAGCTCTGATCAGTGATTGTTTTATATGGTCAATCATGGGGGAAGCTTCAGAAGGAAAAAAATGTTTTAAGAAGGATGCAACACTATGGTCTTTTCATTTTTACCTCAGAAAAAATGCTGGCAACATACTCAACACAGTTCTCTGGAAATCCTTAAATACTGCCCATCATTTTTCAGCATAAGCACCACTAAAAAGGCACTTTTAAATATTTTAGTTTGTCTTATTTGTTCTTTATTTGCAAAATGCCCTGACACAGGATGGATAAACATCATAAGAGCTGATGACAGGTATTAATCTAGCTATATGGATTCAAATTAACATGGAGTAACTCAAATTGACACTTCACAGTACAAGTGCATAAACAGGGCAAACCCACAAAGTCACAGCATATAGTTTTCAGACAAGTGGTTTGTACCATTATTAAGCGATAACTTTCTCTAAGAAGTATTTCCCATGAAATAAGTTATAAGCAGCATACCAAATACCTTCCTTCAAGTTTGATTTACTGTCCAAGTCCATTGTGCTGCTCAAAATATACAGCTTTCTATATAAATTTATGGTGATTTCAGACATTTTGATCAGTGATGGGGAAGGACATAATCTCTGATTTAATCTATGACAATCCCTTCTTTTATGGCACAGCATCATTGAATTTTAACCCAAACCAGGCTAGCTGTATTATATTTTTAGATACAGAAGTCAGCCTCCAAATGAACTCAAGAGGTGTGTGCTTGTATCCATGGGCAAGTTTTGGCTTTCAGACATTTCCATTTCAAATCAGATAAAGCTGATTTTCTGTGACTTCAGCAGTTTGAAAGAAGAATTATGTCACCTTTGTGCTAGAATTAGACATTTTATTTGTATCACAAGTAGAGAGTAAACTCTGAGCAATCAGCAATTAACAAATAACTGACTAACAAACTGAAGATCAAGCCTTCGTGTAAACTACAAACACCTCTACCTTTATTTAGTTAATTGTAATTTAAGTGACCTTATGCTTATGCTTTGGTAAAGTTAGGGCCAAAGTTTAAACAACAGCAGGAAGCTTTTTGGAACCATGAGAAACAGTTTTAATTTCATTTATTTTTAGTAGAGACTAACTAGCCATCCAAACATGAACAAAGCATATGAACTTCTGTGGGAAAGTTGGCAAACCATGATTAAAAACTTTGCTATGGTTGGAACTACTGAAATGATGGCTTTCAAAGGTTCATTTTTGCTAAATCATAGCCATCATTCACGGAGACAA
This sequence comes from Psilopsiagon aurifrons, assembly GCA_025447955.1. Classification (NCBI taxonomy): domain Eukaryota; kingdom Metazoa; phylum Chordata; class Aves; order Psittaciformes; family Psittacidae; genus Psilopsiagon; species Psilopsiagon aurifrons. The sequence continues at coordinate 12,460 of JAOEHY010052636.1, forward strand.
TCAGTGGCTCTTATTATACTCATTAAGCCCTTTCTTAGAATCAGAAATTCAGACTTTGGCCTCATGTGGCTTTGGCACTACCAGATGTTCACATAAAATCCCCAGGACTCATTTGCTCATTGTTTGTTTAGGACTCTTCCACTCATCTCACATTTCAACATGGTGTAGCTATAATTTTTTTCTCCTCAAACTTTCAAAAACAGTTCAGCCCCAGGCAAAGCCCACACACACAGCTTCAGGCTGGTAGGAGAAAGTGAAAGTCAGGAGTGAGTCACACCCGAGATGTGTATGACTGACTCGAGGGCACTGGCTGCATCAAGCTTCCCAAGTGCTTTTCCTCTGTAGATCTCGTAAAAGTTCACAGATGTTAAAAACAATTAGTCATGCTGAAGGACTTGAAACATGTTAAATAGATGTTAAAGGCTTTTCCCAGACCTCGTAGCAGCATTACAGAATTGAAGCTTGGCCATATGAAATCAAGTGTCAGACAATTATCTCCATCATATCCTTGCCCCTCAATACACTGCTGATGATTAGTTTTGATCCATGTAAATATTGCGTGGCATGCAGGGAGTGCGACATCCAAGACTTCTGAAACCCATTTAATGCTATACTTAAATAAATAACTACACTTGTGAATACTCTACAGCAGGCAAATGCTGACATGAACATTAAAAGAATAGCCTTCTTGCTTCCTTCTAGGTGAAACATAATTCACCAAACAAAATCTACTTTCTTTCTCTACTCCCTTCACTCTACTTTCCTTTCTCCACTCCCCTTTTTCTTCATTGCACCAGTTTCATACTTCTTATGCTTTGCTTCAATACCCTAACTACCACATAAGTCTGTACAAGTTCAGTGGTGGTATTTTGCCCTCACATTTCTAAAAGCACCAGTCCAAAATGTCTTCCTCTTAGCTGCAGCCATCTCTCCGCTTTGTCTCTAGTTTCCCCATGCTTTACATACCCACTTTAAACTGTGTTTCTCTTAGGCTAAATGACAAGGGTGTGTGACTGGCATGTTCTTAAAACCCCTCTTTCAGATATCTGTTTTGGAGTGAGAAAAAAAGCGGTTATCAACAGTAGGGTAGAGACTCCAGGCTGGACAGGTGCTCTCCTCTTCAAACTTGAACTTGCTCCTCTTTTCTTCTTTTCCTTTTAGCTGGTTTTCAGTTAGTCAAATCACAATGAAAGATTCATACTCTCTATGATCAGCAGCTACAGTTTGTGTTTCTACCTGACTGTGAATAATATTGCTAACCGCTGGAAACAGTTAACTTCCCATGGAGCTACAAACATGAGGAAGGGGGAGAGGAGCTGTTAAGTACCTGAGTCACTTCTGAAGGTACTTAAGAGGTGGGTCAGATATCCTCCGACTGGATCTGTTACACTGCGCCTAAGGATTTACATTCAGCAAAGATCCATGACAGCACTCTGCCTAAAGTACTCTTTGGTGTACAATAACAGAGACCCTGTGAGGATGAAATAATACAGAGCCCTTTACAGATGTTCTTCCTACTGGCAGCTCCTTCCATATGAGCAGTTTACCCAGGCATTGCATCCTGCAGTTTATCATTTTCATGACCCTGCTCCCCTCAGATAAAAATAAAAAAAAAAAAAAAAAAAAAAAAAGAAAAGCATCTTTTCATGTTAGTTTCTTTCTTACTCAGCACCGGATCCAGGCTCTTCTCTATGCTAAAGGAAAGGTTATAATAACAAGGGCTCACAGTGCTTTTAGTCTTCATTAAAACATACAAGGGAATGTGACAGCTTCAGGGCAGACACAGAAGATGCAAACACAACATTGGACTGGTTTGCGCTTATATATACCTACGCAGGCTTTCCTGAAGGGTTTGGAAGTCTCTGTCCTATGCAAACAAAGGCAGTTTATTGGTTACAAATATTAACCTCCAAAAAAATAGTTACCTGTAGAGTTTTTCACACTTGTATAATGCAGATACTGCTTTCCATAACTTCTTCTGAAATGACAGTGAGAAGAGGTCACGCCTTTCTGTTTTCAACAATATTTGTAACATGTTGGCTGCTCTGTAAACATAATTTATTCACTAGTACCTCAAAAACAAAACAGAGGAAAAGACAATCTTTTGTTAAAATTGGAAAAGACGAGCTCTCAGCCACTAAGGCATCAATCTCTAGCAATATCATGGTTTAAGTCTAGCCAGTAACTCAGAACCACACAGCCACACACTCACTCCCCGCTGTCCTCCCCCTGCCCCCAAAGGTATGGGGAGAGAACCAAAAGAATGTAATTCCCATGGACTGAGATAAGAACAGTCCAGTAACTGAGGTATAACACAAATCACTTCTGCTACACCAATAATAATGATAATAAGGGAAATAACAAGGGAAGAGAATACAACCACTCATCACCAGCCGATTGATACCCAGCCCAACCAAGCTGTAATCTAACCCTTCTGGGTAACTGCCCCCAGTTTATACAGTGGCCATGACGTGCTGTGGTATGGAATACCTCTTTGGTCAGTTTGGGTCAGGTGTCCTGTCTCTGCTTACTCCTGACTTCCCCTCCTCCCTGGCAGAGCATGAGACTCAGAAGATCCTGGGTCAGAGTAAACATTACTGAGCAACAACTAAAAACTTTGGTGATATCAGTGCCATTCCCAGGCCAAAAGTCAAAACCACAGCACGGCACCAGCTACTAAGAAGGAGAAAAAGAACTGCTACTTCTGAACCCAGGACAAGCATCTATTCTTCAAAGTGAGAGTATCACATTTATGTTTATTCCATTGATCAGACTAGTCAGACTAATATCAGACTGTCAGACTAATATTTAAACAAGTATTTTATCTAAGGGCCTGAACATAGAAAGGAGATGGAGTTAACACCATTTTACTAGTCCAATAACTTTAACAGGTAGGATGGCTTAAATACAAAGACACCCATTTCACTCTTGTTCATGGAAGTCAGTGGAAGTGCCTCAATGAAGTGGAAGTCTCCTGGTTTTCCATCCTCATGAGACTTTATCAGTTCCGTTTTGCCTCTTTCTCAGGTGATTTGATCCACCCTTTTGTGCTCATCTTTGAGGAAAAAATACAGAGAAGCAGGTAAGGTAGATGATAAGGCTAGGTTTAGTTAACCCTCTATTCAAAAAGATGTATCAGTAGTAGGAGAAACTTCAGGCAGAGGAGAAACAGGGGAAGATGGAAATATTAACTTGGAAATTTGAGATCTAGTGGATCTTTATCCAGTGCAACAAAATTTAAAAAATACTGTAATATAGCAGCAACTGTTCTGTGCTGTGCAAGTATTACTTTGCATTCAAAGTACTGAGCAGAGGCCTTTTTTCCCCCTTGGTCAGCTGAAGACACTCATGTTATTCAGCAAGTGTCAGGAAACAAATATAAATGTTATTGTGAGCAGAAACCTGTTTCAACTCCCATGATTACAGTTTAACACAGCTGCACCCCAAGAGAACAATAGTAAGATTTATTTCTTTTATAAGTCTCAATTTTATAAAGAGCAAACCAGTCCTGTTAAAGAAAAGCACAAGAACTGTCTGCGAGGATTTGAAGACAAAAGAGAGGAAGAGAGAGCACAAGAGAACGGGGATGAGCATGTACTCATGAAAGGGGAAATTAACATGTTTCCATCTAATACTTAACTCATCTATTTTAGGTACTTAAAGAAAATGAATCATAAACCTTTCATTATTCTGGGCAGAAAAACTGTGTAAAACCTAAGGCCTACCTTACATGCTTGCTATAGGCGCTTAGTAGCTCTGTGCAAAGCATAACAGCTGGGAAACCAGGCAGAGGGTCTGCCTGTGTTTTCTGGGCAAAACCAGGTCCCAAGAGTGATTTTATCATGTCCTGATAGTTTGCCACAGCTCCCTTACATCTTATTTTTAAATGTATTTTGCCCTTGCAATAGGACGAGCAACTTTGCATCTCTCTCCTGCTCATGTTGCGCTGGCTGCATGTATATGGGGCAGGTACATGTGTCTTGGCACCTTACCTTGCACCAGGGAGATGAGTGCATGCCCAAATCAGCCACTAAGGATGCAGAAGTGGGGGTCAAGGATGCTAGGATGTCTTTTGTGTCTTGCCAGTCAGTACTGGGGAAAGGCTGAGCAGTTCTCTTAGTCTTTTCCACCTTCAGTGTACAGCCTTCTGTGTGAATCTTTTCTGTATCAGTGGACTTCCTATTACTGCAGGCATCTCCCTAAAATAAGCCTCCTTCCCATGTGCAACTTGCTGGTGCTACCAGTCTGATTAAGAAGGGCTGCTGTTCCCTACCAGTGACCCAGGACTCAGATCCCCACCATTCATCGACATGCTGCCTCTGCAGCCAACCCAGAAAGGTCCCCATGCCTGGGGAGGAGATTAACCGATGGGAAATCACATTCAATGCAGTGACCGTGTCAACTCTGCACGAAACATCCTACCCCAGTTTGCTCTTTTGCAGCTGAGACAAGCAAGTCTGCTTCTCAGCTGAGAAAACAGAACAGCCATTCATGGGTATTATGAAAAATGAAAGTTGAGGAAACAGAAACAATAAAAAGCAAAGTCTAGCCATCAGAAGCAAACACTAAGCAGACTACAGCCTATGAAGAGAGATCTTCCCTGCATTTATTTTACTAATACATAACCAAATTGTGTACATTTAAGCTGCTCCCACTAGTCTGAAAAGTTATTGTTTTGGGGGAATGGGAGAAATTATGTCATTTTGTGAGAAAGACATAAAAAGAAATGCTCAGCTACTTTCTGAATACTGCATTAGAAGTGAAAACTTATTCTAGCTCCTTTAATTTGGAAAATGTTTTTTTTTCCAAAGTGTATGGCATTTCTTCATCACCTATCCTGAACAACCAGTATCATGCTTCTCTCTGACAATGGTTTCCGCATGTCAGTTCAGAGATATCAACACTCAAAAGTGAAAAAAGTTACACATTTTAACAGAGTGCTCAGTCAGGAAATTCAAGTTTTATTTCCAAAGCTGCTGCGGATATAAATCCCTTTAGCAAATCCTTCGACCCTTCCGTGTTTCAGCTTCCCTGACTGTAAACAGAGAATCAGCTATTTTTAAATTACTGTGGGAAGCCAAGATGTATTCTTCCACGTACAAAACCAAAATACTGGTTCTGAAATGTGATCAGCTATCACTCTCTGTTGTTAGAGACATATCATGATTTGCAAGACACAAATATCTGTGTGCTACTCGTTAGACGTAAAATTGGAATTATGATGATTCTATGTTAATTTTATATAAGGTATGTGAAAAAGTTCCAAGGTCAAAAGGAAGGTGGAGCATTTGAAAACACATGGTTGCCATACTGTACATTCCTAACAGTATGTCTCTGACATAATTCAAAGTGATAGCAAGGACATTAAATTAAGAACGAGTTTGGTCCAAACCTAGACCAGTCTGTTCCTAATGGATCCTGTATCAAACACAGTATCCATATTTTCTTGTTTGGCATGGATGTTTTGCATACCTTTGCATATAGGGGCACAATTAAATATGATGCAATATTTTAGACCAACAGTTATGTGAGCTAAGGATGCATCACTAACCCTGGCTACTAAATGCGCACATCTGTTTTGAAAGGTCAGTGCAGGCATCACCCACTTACATAGTGAAAAGGGTTGTTTCCTATCTCCCTGAGAATATCCTTTTCCTGGACCAAGACTGTCCCTTAGACTTAAGCTGAAGAGAAGAGACAGAGTTTCCTCCACCGTGGTCATGCCACATGGAGCCTGGCAGAGTCCCCTTCAGTGCAGCCTTCATGAAAACAGTAGTAAGGAAATCCAACATCAGTTTCACCCAAATAGCATGACAGAGAGCATGCCAGGAGGGATATCTGTAGCTGCCTCTCAGTCAGTAAGATGGCAGCTCTGGGTGCAGAAATTCTGGAGTATTTTCTGTAAGGGAATATTCTCCTTGCTGGGTGTCATGGGTTCAGCAGTAGCAGTCATTTTTCTCCTTCTTAGTAGTTGGTGCAGCACTCTGTTTTTAACTTGTGGC